>CM076577.1:1321181349-1321480149 GCA_034641835.2 Pinus albicaulis
TAATAGTATTAATATTTATTATTTATTATATTATTAATATATTTTATTAATATAATAAATAATAATATATATTATTAATAAATATTATAATTTTATTAATATATATATAATATTTTGGTGATTTTAATCATAAATATATAATATTTATTGATATTTAAATTTATGTGCTGGGTAGTGGATATAGGCCTATCGGCATATATCAACCACATTGGTGAATGTGGTTGTAAATCTATTTTATATACACCTATCAGCGTATATCAAACACATTAGTAAATTTAATGTGGTTTTGCTAGTATGTATATCAATGGAATCATGTAATAATCTCATACAAACCTTAGTACATTAAGCTCTCAGTACAATGTAGATTCATTACGCACTGTCATGCAGAAATTTGCATATCTATGTACCAATTTCTTGCCTCTTGATAGCCTGCCTCCACTGCGCAATCCCTGCTGAAGAAGACCCCTGAATGAATTTGAATTTTCCTAGCATTGACTGCGCAATCCTCATTGGCAACTCCAATGTGTGTCAGATGCATTGAATTTGTTACTATAGTCACAACAGATAGTCCATCTCACCCTTTCACCTATCTCTCCACTGGGTCTCCACTGGAACTGACATGCATTATAGTTAACTGATGTTTTTGTTTAGTTGTTAGTGAGTTATTAGTTGTGAATTAATTAACTAATTAATTCACTTAACTCTCACTAGTGCATCTTTCAGTTAGACTAGATACAACTAGCTCAACTAAGTTTAACTCACTTAACTGATTTAAACTGAATAACAACTCCATTATAACTACTCTTCCAACTCTGTCATAAATTTTCCACTTCAGTTCTAGCTGAGTCCTCCATGCATGATCCACCAATAAACCCTAGGAATTCCATAATTTCGTTAGCCCACTGATTTTCCAAATCTGTTCACTGAAATAAAGTGCTCCAAGAGAATAAGTTGATGTTTATTGTCGGATTATTATTAAGGGTTAATAATAATCGACATGCATCTATTTTTAGATCGATGATCTATAGATAGACTTCGCCCAATATTCTAAAAATAGAATTCCATTATTTTCCACATTTGATCAACCATCTACAAATAGCATCCTACAACTTATAGAATATGCTCACCATGTCTAAAATTATACATGCACCTAAAAATAGCCTGCGGGCCCCACTTAGTGAAGGTGCTTACTTTTCACTAAGCTCATCATCTTGTTGAATCTCAACAGTATATGATATTACAATGGATCTGTTGTAGGTTGTGTCTCTTCATTTTTATGGATAGCAGAACGGAAGGATTGGCTATTTCTGTGGGCGTAGCGCATGTTGGGTGAACCACATATATCTGTGTCTCTCTTGTTTTACATGCTATTTATGTGTTTGTGTTTCCATGGATTTTATGTGTTCCATTGCTCTGTAATATATAATTTTCTAACAATAATGAGTTCACACATAAGTTCGCGACTAGAAGGGCACAATTATGAAATCTACTAACAATCCCAACTCCCCACAAGGAAGTAGTAGTGGGCGGGTTCAAATCCCTTTAGCATGCTTAATTGGGAGGGAGCGATAATTGAATGTTATGAATTTACTTGTAGGTTGATTCGATAGGAAAAAATGGGTGCAAGTCCTGGACGTCCAATGCTAACGAATTCCTTCCATGTGATCAGGACATCGATTGTAGTATTGTCTATGGCTCCCTTCAACACCGACCGAGACTTTACATATTCCAGCAGCCATCCTCCGGCAAATGGGAAATGAGGCTCCATAATTCTGTGCAAAGATGTCGGATTCGAATACAACAAACCAAGCTCTCCCGAGATAGGTTGTATGGGGTAGATCAAGTTGAAACAAACATGGGACAATGAGACCAAGCACATGGAAGATGAGAAGCCCAGGCGGACGACAAAAGGTAAATTGTTGAGGCTTAGGAAATTTAATCTGGCATTGTCTATATACATGCAAAATCCATAAAATATCAGGAGCAAGATGCTAAGTAATATTGACATACATTTGTTCAACAATAACTAGAAATTAGTATACCTCAACTATGAAGTGGAAGACCCTGCAAAGAACATCGTGAGATGAGATTCTAGTTCATCCTGCAATCAAAGAGACACAAGAGACACGAGAGAGGTTGTATTGTATTTCATATCAAGAACACCATGAGATGATATTCTAGTTCAATCTACAATGAAAGATACACAAGAGAGGATGTATCGTATTTCATAGCAAGGTGGAAGAGACATTAGTAAAAGTTTAGTGAGTTAGTTAGTTAGTTACCCTAGCTTAAATGAAGGAGGCAATGGATTTAATGGCCTAAAACATTTCAATCATCTAAAACTCAAATAGGGACACATTCAAACATTCAAATAGGGACACAGTGGCAGCATGGGAAGTTGTTTTCAAAGAGGAACGACGTACATATAAGTTGGTAAATAATAAAATTCTTACCTAATTTAAATAGTTTAAATTCTTAATTTTATTTTTCTCTAATTTGTTTCCTATATTAACCACTCAATCATTTAATATTCTATTTAAATATAATATGATAAAAACACTTAAAATGTTAATAAATGTTAATTAAGTTATTTTCATTTTAAAATACATGTTTAACAATTATCTTCACATGAAATTAAAAAAAATTAATAATGTAAACATAAAAGAATAGAAAGTTATTAATTTATAAATTAATTAATAATTAATTATATTACTATTTGAATTCAACGACACACATTTACATAAGCGTGTCTCCATTTTAGAATTAGAGACCAGAGATGTGACTATTATGACATCAGGTCGTAATAGGAGAGTAGAAGACTAAGTAATAAAATCATATATGGATAAAAAGTTATGGATTAATACCATCAACACTCTAATACATAAAGATATAATAGTGAGACACTAAAATAGACAAAATATGTCATAATTCCAAGAAAGCGAAAAAACCTAGTTACGATTCAGGTTGAAATTGAGACCAACGAAGATCTGAAGAGCCCCATCAATGTTTCCCATCCCACCTGCGTGGGATGCAATGCATCCGAAAAGAAAGCCAATTCTGGAGGAGAACATACATTATACATAGGCTTCCCTGCTTTGTCTAGAAGGCCGCATGAACTAGTGCAGTAGGGTCTCAAGGGCTCCTCAAATTTCCCTGCACATAAAGAAATTGGCATGTTCAATAATTTTCAATAATTACTAAACACGACTGAGAAAAAACATATATCCCTAAAATACAAAAGGGTAGAAAGTATAAAATCGTATAGGTTTGGATATTGAAAAATATCCATGGAATCTCTGTACTGATCTAGAATCACAAACGTTGCATCTTCTTGACTCTTGCTTATTCCCTCCACCGCTTCCCCCAACAAACTATTGTGGTATACAACTATTTCTCTTATTGTATCATTTCAAATTCTATAAGAGTTATATGTTGTTACAACTGGTAAGCACCCCAGCGTCCCCATTTTTGTTACTAAAAATCGCCGAAAACCCATATTGTACAAGTTCACTAAGTCTGCCGAGAGATATTTGGTGACTAATTCTATAAATGAAGGCAGACCCTGCAATTTAAAACCGACGCCCATGTAAAAGTAGAATGCAAACCCTTGCGTATTGAAAATAGAAACTCTCCCTCTTCATATTAATAATGAATCACTTGGGTGGTTCAAGCCTCCACCTAATAAAATTTAATGCGATTTTACTGAAAGAATAAATCTTTCATCATGGAATTACCTCGATTGTGCCTCTTTTTTGAAGAATGTTGGAACCACAATCATTTCCCGAAACGGAAAAGAGAACAAGAAAAGTTGCTAAGAGTATACTCCACTATAGATCAATTCCCGCAATTGGTCAATTTCATAGCAGGAACACCTTGATATGAGATTCTAGTTGTTCGGCCTGCAATCAAAGAAACACAAGAGAGGCTATATCTTATTTCATAGCAAGGTGGAAGAGACATTAGTAAGGTTTAGTAAGTTACTTAGTTAGTTAGCCTAGGGTAAATGAAGGAGGTAGTGGATCTGATGGACTAAAAAATTTAGATAGTCTAACATTTGATCCAATGGCGCAAAGGACACAATGGCATCTTGGAAAGTTGTTTACATAGAGGAACAATTTACAACGTAAAAAATCAACCTGCATCAATGCATATTATTAAATGTTTAAAAAAATTGTATTTATGTTTAACTAATATGTTATTCTTTTAATAATAATAATAATAAAACCGAAATTTAGATAATTTTTATGAAATTGAGATGTATACTCGAGATTTATTTTTGATATGTTGATCAAAGATATAATAATAATAATAATAATAATTTAAAAATAAAACTATAATTTAGTTAATTTTTATGATATTGATATGTATAATGGAGATTTATTTATGATATGTTTACCATTGCTTGCAAATCATTTAATTTATATGAGTATTCTAATTTAATTATAATTAACTCAACACACTTTTCAATACTAAAAACTTTATAATTCACTGACTCGATTACCTACATAACCATGTTGGGATTATAAAAATATAAATATTTTCCTATTAATTAAAGAAAATATCATATCAACACATATAATATTAGGCATGTGGTATTTACAAGTCGTGGTATTGATCGATGGTAATATAAGAGAAGCTATTTACAAGTTAAAAATTCTCATGATAAATTAAATCAATGAATATTACTACATGTTTTTTTTTAAATATATTTATGTTTAACTAATATATTTATTATTTTAATAATAATAATAATAATAATAATAATAGTTTAAAAATAAAATCATAATTTAGTAAATTTTTATGATATTGTAATGTACAATGGAAATGTATTTTTGATATGTTTATCAATGTTTACTAACCATTTAATTTATATTATTATTCTAATTTAATTATAATTAACTCAACACACTTTTCAATACTAAAAACATAGAACCATACATTTTTATAATTCACAGACTCGATTGATGTTACGATTTTAAAAATAAAAACGTTTTCTTATAAATTTCTTGTTTTAATACTTCTGTAATGTATTCTTTCATGTGCACATGATCTTAAATTAACCTTCTATTTCCTAAAGAAATTTACTTGTATTTTTTTCCCTCTTAATTTATCTTAAATTTATTAATTAAAGAAAATATCATATCAACACATATAATATTAGACATATGGTATTATAAACAGTGGTATTGGCCCATGGTATTATAAGAAGATATATTTACAAATTAAGAATTTCCATGATAAACTGAATCAATGAATATTATTACATGTTTTTTTAAATTTATTTATGTTTAACTAATATATTTATTATTTTAATAATAATAATAATAATTTAAAAATAAAATCATAATTTAATTATAATTAATTCAACACACTTTTCAATACTAAAAAAATACATCTTTATTATTCATTCTTTTTTCAGAGAGGAAAAAAATGTTGTTCATATTAAAGAGATAAAGAGTATATTGCCTCATGTATGTATCATATGGCATCAGACCAATTCTTAGAGATATGATCTCACCATCACAAAGATTAAAATTTACATTGATCAACTTATAAACTTCATCCTAAGAAAGCACGAGTGAGGAAAAGACAGTAAATATCCATGTCCACATAGCGAGTCTATATATGAGAACAACATAGATTCAAGACATAAATGATATGTACAACAAAAATCATGGCAACCAGACCAATAAACAATGATGTAAGCCACTTGAATTAAGACAGGAGATGAGGCATAAGGATAGAAAAAGTATGCAGGATCGCTTGATGAAAAGTTGACTCGCTTGCTAGAGGAGGAGCATACATGCTCGCTTGCTGGAGAGACATACATCAACACATTCTATAAGAAAGGAGGATCATATAGCATATAGATTCGGATCGCTTGATAGTAATGAATACACCATGAGGAACCTTAAAAAAGCATACAGACAAAACCTGCAAAAAAAAATCTCTGTAGCATTCATCGCGATGGGAAAACAAAATCATGTAACAGCTGGGAGCCATAGTAATGGAGGATATAGATACTGCAAGGAGGGGTAGAGAGGCCCTTCTTTGATAGTTGATCTGCACGGGTATTGTTTTCTCTATATAAGTGTTGCATAGGCGTATCATTGAGCTTTGCAAGCAGGTATTTTATACGACAAATCCAACCCTGTAAACCTTTAGGTTGATAGAGAGACTTCCTAGAAATCCCATCTTAGATAATCTTAGCGTCGTGGTAGATGCTCACAGATTGCAACTGTAAATTGTAGGCCCATAGCCCACTCCATAAAGCCATAATTTCTGCCTTATTTTTGGTGCTCCTATCACCATTCCAATAGATATGGTATCTTTCCAGATTTTCAAGCTTTATCCATGCTTCGCATCCACAACAACCCCCCTGTTGAGACCCATCAAAGAAAAATGCCAGAAGAGATATTGAATGGGGCCGAATGTGGTGTGATAGATCTTTTATAGCAGATACTGGAGGTGGATGAGCAACAATCCAATCCATAATGGCCCCATGGATTTGGGAAATGTTTGCAGGCCTTCAATTTAATATAAAATGATTTCAAGCTAACCAAACCTCCCAAAACAAATATAAGGGTAGAACTTTTTGTTTACCTTTGATCGCTCCCCATGTTGTGGGAGTATTAATGAAGTTTTTTAGCCTCTATCTCGGATCAAAACGAAAATGAGAGAAAAGGGACCATATATTGTGGATAACAGGGCAAGACAAAAATATGTGGATAGTCAATTCACCATGGCCATGGAAAACAAGCACCATCTTGGCCATGTGTGCCTCTTTTTTTTAGATTATCCCATGTCGATATACGGTCCTTCCAAAATAACTATCCAAACAATAAGATTTTATGCTGGATTTTCCAACCCCAATATGCCCTGAAAGGAAAAAGAGTCTTTTATCCATTCTAATTAGAAATAATGTAATTATAGATGTCCTTCATAAATAACCCATCCCCTTTCATGGACCCATCCCATACTATTTGATCACCTTCCTGCTGATAGCTTAAACCACCCGCCTGTAAGCATGCCACATAGCGCTGCCAAGATCCAGCATCTTGGTCATGTAACCCTAATTAGGCAACATATTTCCATTTCGGACATCATTTTTTCCATATAGCGATCACCTGTGAGAGATATAATATGCCTCTATGAGACAACATATGAATGATCCTGTCCTCCATCTGCAGCCCTTCACCGAGGCCCGAAATTTTATCACTGCCTAAAGAAATTTGTTGTCCATTTGTGAAACTCCAAACCAGTCGCTCTGCAAATAAACCCATAAATTTCTGGAAGCTCTTCTAGATGTAAGGCTCATTTTTCAGTTTTAACAATGAATTCCTATATAAATACAATAGAGGGTCTCCTTCTAAATATTTGATTCGAATGAGATCAAGCCAGATGACCCGACCTTTTAGATCTCTCCATAGAGATTTTATTAAAAGGGCATTCCAAAAAGAGCATACGTTCAAAAGACCCCATCCCCCAACATCCTTAGGAACCGAGATACTATCAAGCTTGCATAGATGATATTTTTTTTTCCTTAGAATCCTTTGTCCATAAAAAGTGAGAAATTGTTGCGTTGATTAATGATATCTTGGGAATAGGGAGATAGAAAATGTGCCCAATATACCACTAATTGTTGTAAAAATTATTGAACAAGAATATATCTCCCCCCTAAGGACAACCATCTATGAGACCATTTGAGGATTTTTCCCTTAAAATTGTCAATAAGCCATGTCCAGTCCGCTGATTTATAACCACATGGCTTCAATTTGAAACCCAAGTAAGATATACCCTCCGATATTTTCTTGATCTATACCCCCAAAAACCCAGCTATGAATTTGATCTCATTTACATCACCATAAGCGTAAATCAGGAAAAATTTACCTTTGTTGATGTGTAATCTAGAGGCAGCACCGAATCGAAGAAGGATGTAATGAAAATAAAACCGGTGATTCCTTAGGAGTCTGCCAAAGACAAGCAAGACATCTACAAACAAAGAATGATAAATTATAACAGAGGGTGAAAATTATATGCCCTAAAAGTAACCGGCTTGATTTGCCATATTTAAAAGATTGTTGAAGCCATCCATGATGAGGATGAAAATTAAGGGAGAAAGAGAACATCCCTGGCGAAGTCCCTGACCCACCACAAAAACTCAGATGGCATTCCATTAATGATAAATTCATACCTGACAGTTCAAATATAGGCCATGATCCATCTAATGTTTGGAAAAGAGATTCCAACCCTTAAGAGACCCAATCTAATAAAAGACCAATCCACACAGTCATAAATTCACTTTCATTATGAGAGCCTCCATCTTGTTCAGGTAAATCCCCTCTGTGGACATAGGTGATCCCTCTAGCCCTAGGGTGGGTCTAGCAACTACGGGAACATACTAACATCTACCTTCCTAGATTGTAAATGAAATTTACAGAAAATAACATTGCCTACCCTGTTCTGATGCTACGTTTTTGTCTTTCATCGAAGCCTCTTGATCCGTCACTCTTCTCAAGCTCGATACATGCTGCTACCAACATTTGATTACCTATACAGACAGTCAAGACACCATGAAAAACATAAATAATTTCAACCTAGCTAACTGATCAAGGAATTCTATAAATCTCATTATAGATGTAAACAAGAGTGGAAGATAAACATCAAATGCATTTTATTATGATAAAAACAAGGGGAGTTTACAACCAATCCTTGATGTTGAGGCTATCCTTTGGCAGGTCTGTATCCAAGCACGTTTGCAAAACCCTCATGAAAAAAGGTACAAGATCTCACTATGTTCTCAACACACACAAACAATCACACTCTGCACTATTCTCCCGAAGCTATGATTGCTTCTTCTCTATGCTAACTTTTTCAGCTATCTGTTCAACTAACACATTAATATAAGATGGCTATATTTATAGAGGAGAGGAGGAGGTTGGGATCCCTACAATAGTGGAAGGGAGGCCTTATCCCTTGGGAGGTTTCCCCATAAGGTGGAAAAAAGAGGCCAAAGGAGGAAGGCCATGGTTATTTAGTCGAACCACTCCCTATGACTCATCCACAAAGTTGTTGTGATTGAAACTTCGCCTTTATTTTTAAAACAAATTCCATAAACAGATTGGCACGGGCAGCTAACTGAGACAGAGTGCCAGCTGGCGTGGGGACCAGCGTTAATCTACCTCATTGGTGCGAGGGCATAACGGGCTACTAGCGCCAAGGCAAAAACGAGTGCTTTAAGTGGTCTTATTAGGAAATGGTCAACAGAAGGAATGTTGTCCTCATGGCAGGGGATGAAATGATGGTATTTGCAAGGCATGACACTGCTAATTAGTCACAAAAATGACCCTCCAATGTGTGAGATGGGGATTATAGGGACAGTGACAAAATGTTGTGTAACAGATGCCCCCTAAAGTATGAAGTTCGAGCATGAGTGAGGGGTGAAATCCTTTACAAGTACGTGCAAGGAACTAGATGCTGCTATCGGGAGACCTGCAAATCAAGCATAGATACATATAGATAACTGAAATCTCTGTTGAAAATACATGAATCCATGGTATAGGTGCAACTATCCATCAAGAAGGGGATCATGTGAATGGATCCTCGGCATGGACACTGCTATCAGAATGAAGGGATCATATGAAAGAGATCCATGGTATGGGTGTAGCCATTCGTATAGAGAGGATCAAAACAACAGAACCCACAGTATGGTCGCAACCATCCATCTAAAGAATCATGTATATAATCATGAATGACTCATCACTCCTCGCAAGTTGGACTTTTGTGATTGAAGCCCAGGGTCTTGCGCTCCAACACCACCCGATCAAAGTACAAATTCCAACATGTGAATAGACATGTTCAAGTCGAACAGGCTAGAAAATCACTTGATTACCAGTTAGTGATGTGAATTGTTAACAAGTGCGCGAGAACCACCCATAATGTCAATCTCTCTTAAGGTACTACTAGTACAATCCATGGAATGTGAACAATGATCTAAATTTGAACACCCGTGAAATCACCCGATCGAAGGTCAGTGATGTGAACCTGTCGTCGAATGTGAAGAACTTGCCATTGAGGCATGCAAGCTCTATAGTGCTAGAAAGGAGCCTCTAGATCAACTTCCTAGATAATGAGCTGAATTTGACAGGAAACGATTTGTCGAAGGAGGGTCATAATTAATCCCAAATCATCGATGCAAAACAGAGAAGGTAATATGAGTGTGAATCAAGACTGAAACAGAGGATCAAGGAATGTACAAACTGTAGAAGGATTTTCTCTTGAACATATCAACGACACAACTCTAGAATTTGGTAGCATTTGAATCAAATAGGATCAGAGGTCACGTTGACAATATTGGTAACTGAATCAGAGGCAAGCGAATTTCCCAAACCCATGGAGGCAAAGTGACAGAGTGAAGATATCCCAACCTGACACGAACTATAGACAAGTGTCATGTTCAAGAGTGACATACTGTCGACACAACTAATGAATAGCTTCCATTTTTCCCCACCATTTCTAGCGAGTACCTCTTTATTTTTAAAACAAGCTTGAAGAGTATACCATATTCTTGCAATATAAGTTTTTCCTTTGAAAAAATCCAACCTAGTACATTTTACAAGCCCTAGGAAGGAGGAACTCGGTTAATGTCATGGTGATGATTTCCAATGTCATCAGGGTTTAATGAGTCTGACAAATGAAGAACTTGGCATCTTTTCATGTTTAGAGAGTTTGAACAGAGGTGGAAAATAAAACTCTAGCTGGTCCCTTTTCATAAATATTCCCTCAAATCCGAAAAGGTAGAAAAAAATATATGAAAGAACCTCTTAGTCACAATAGGCTAAGGTATTCCTTTTTCGTAAATAAGCTATCCTAGCCCGAAAAAGGGGTAAACGTATACTGGGTAGATATCGTTTTGCAACCATTTAACGAGTTCAAAACGACAAGAGTCTCGACAATATTTTCATTTTTAGAGAGTCATAAAAGAGCTAAAAGTTGACTCCTCCTAGAGGAACAAGTGGTATAAAGGGTAGAAACTGGTTCCGGTGATGGTGGAACTTCTTAGAACAAGTAAAGGTCAAGAGGCTGGCTAACAATACCACTCATTGCGGCGGTTCCTTAGGAATGGGTAAAACAATCAAGTGAAGGTGTATGATCAGCCAAGCAAACTGTGACATTGGAATGAAAAACCAAGGCTCATTTAGCAAAATAGGCTGATAAAATGGAAATCACGAGAGGTAAAATAAAAATGGTTTCATTTTTATGCAAGCTTGAAATTAGGAAACTCTGCTTGAATTTGGTTTCATTTTTACACAAGCTTGAAACAAAGATAAATTATGCTTGAAACCGGTTTCATTTTTACACAAGCTTGAAATGGAAACAAACTATGCTTGAAATGATTTGCATGCCCCCAGCATGGTGACTCAATTCAAGGTGCATGCCCCCCAAGCTTTAGTCCATACACCTGAGTAAATAGATGGAGGGAGTGAAGGTTCAAATTACGAGATCAAGAGAAAGACTCGACTGGGATTTTATGAGAGCTCATCAAAGACTCAAATTGAACAGGAACATGTTTCATTGTTTTAAAGAGGTTGACACATTAAAATAAATATCCTCATGACATCTTGTTTCATTTTTTAGGGAGCTTGACACAAGGAAACAAACTATGCTCTGAGGACATTATTTCATTTTTTAAGGAGCTTGACACAAGAAAAATGAACTCTGCTCTGACAACCTTGTTTCATTTTTTAAGGAGCTTGACACAAGAAAATGAACTATGCTCTGACAAGCTTTTACCATGATGAGTAATAGGTCATGGATTCCAAGAGGTTCGCATCTGATGGGAGATCAACATCTTGAAAATCAGGACCCAATGCCCCTAGTACACTATGCATAATGGCACTATCACTGAATGTGGGTATGGGACAGGTAGCCACATAATTAACTTGCGATGGAGAAGATAAAATCAGCGGATAAAGACCCAGAAGGGATGATGGTGGACCATATTTCATGCTAGGACCAAAGAATGTAAGCTAATCAAAGGTCACGATCCGACCTTCATGTGGAAAACAAATCACACGAAAGAGGGAAGAGACAAGCGCTCCCATGACATAAGTATAGTCGCACCCCAGGAGTAAATTAAAATCCAAGGGGCCTGGAACAACCATAATGTCTATATATACAGTTTTTCCTCCCAAAGTAACAGGCAACTTCAGAAGTATCCCTTACGGTTGACTGGTTCCTCTGTTAAAAGCCAAGAATTTTTGTGTAACAGGCACAAGCGGTGGAGAACCAAAAGATTTCCAAGTAGTTGAAGATAGAATACTAACAGATGTGCCTTCATCTATAATGGTGCTGGGTACGACCACATCAAAGGTATTTACTGTGATCTCAAAAGGCACATATGAAGGAAGGTAGTATCCCACAAATCGGCTCCAATCGAAGGAATATATCAAACTACTTGGAGGGGGTACTATTGAACTGAGATGGTCATCCCCTGGTGTTACCAGAGCAAGAGGAGAATCCTCCTGAACCTCGATCATGGGAGAAGGAAGGGAAACTTCTTGAATCACAGGGATGGGATGATCTTTCTCCAAGTCCAAGGAATTTGAAGAAACAAGAGGAACGTGAGGGGGATGAGATCCACTCTCGACGGAAAAGACCTGATGAACCATAGGTGGGATCAAGTCTACCGATTCCACATCCAATGGTTGGGCGGGAATGGATTCCTGAATTTGAATTTTTGGGGGAGAGAGATCGACCAAAGATGAATCTTAACTGATCGTTGAATCAACTAGCAGAGGATTCGAAGAAAGCTTCTAGTAACCAACCGAAAGGCAGGGTGTAGAAATAGTAGGGTTTTCCAACACTCTCTTGGCTTCATCCACGTACGGACAAAGGTGAATGGGATGATTCCCTTCACACAACCTACAGGGATTGGTAATATTACCTTGTTTCTTACGGGTCTTATCAACACTAGTTGAAGATGTGTCAGCAACATGACTTCCAGAAGCCAAAGACAATGGTGGATGGCCGTCGAACCATACTTCAAGTACCTTGGGAATGTCAGGTCAGTCTCGAAGAAAGTGGTCACCTTTGTAGAGCATGCAAAGGAATTTGACTTTCCGTGGAAGGTTGGATGGTTTATCGATGGATGGTTTCTTAGGCTCAATAGTTGCATAGTTGGCCTCTCTCTTATCTGAATTCTTATTCTTCGTCTTATTCTTCTTCTTCTTAGCCACCTATTTATTAGAATCTAGAATTTCACCAAGCGAAGTAGAAGAGGAGGACGAAGAAATAGGTGAAGAAAGGGAGAGGTCCACCTTAGAATCAACATGATGTTGATCATGGGGAGGAGATGGTTGTATAGAGGGCAGAATACTTGAGACCACATAGGTCAAGAACAACCAGACCGAAAAACCAATAGCTAACCCAGGAAGGGACAATGTTTCCATATAAGGAGCACCAACATTCCCAAAAGCAAGAAAATGACTAGGATTCCCTTCGAAAGGGATTCCTTGGTTGGTAAACTCTGGAAAAATTGCCATTGGAAACAACTGTAAAATAAAATGCTAAGGAAGATAACTTTAACCAGGAATATTTTGTGGGCAGTTAATATTTTAAGACACTGAAACAAAACTCTGTCGTTTCATATTTTAAGAGTCAAGAAACATGAAAAAGGTGACTCTATCACTTTCAGGTTGAAACGAGCATGAAAGGACAAGTGGTCGATGATCTTTTCAATTTTAGGGAGTCACGAAAAGACCAAAATGACTACTCAAGTAATCTAAGCAAGAGGGTGTACCAAGTTTCCCTGAAGTTCCATATATACCTTGGTGATCAAATGAAAGGGAAATGACCAAGGACTTTCCATACGTGCAGGTAATCTCCCCGAATGCTGTGTTCAGTGTATCACGGTTACAGGGCAGCAGACTCGGCTTCCTATGGATAAAGGATTGCAACCTATAGGGGTCTCCCTTTATATACTCAATGGTACGGGGAGCACAAGTCCGTACTAGCACTATCTAAAGCCAAAAGGCGATTGACAACTACTAGGTTTTAAGACATCGAAACACGTCTCTAGCCTACACCTCTAAATGTGAGCGTTAAGTTTCAATGATTCCTTAGGTTTATTGATTAAATTTTAAAGTTGATCTTGAATTATGTGTTGGTTTCAAGGCCCTATCTAATGTCATATGATAATCTCCTATATGTAGCTATATGAGGAAAGAAATATTTCAATTCGATGAATGCTATCTAGTGAAGGGAAGAGTCTCAAACAATGATGCAACAAACAATAATACTGCAAACGAAAATTTTCCAAACTAGATGAATTTCACTACCCAAAAGTAATCTAAAACATTCAATGATGCAAATTATGCAATGTAATCTATGCAAAATCCTCTTTTTGAAAACTATGCAATTGTAATCTATGCACAATTTTCTTTTTCATTTGAAAGAATAAGAATGCACTCAATGCATTTTTCGACGAAATGAGAATCTACTTAATGCATGCTTTTAATGAAAGAGAATTCACTCAATGTGATTTTTAGCTTTCAATCATTAAACAATATAATCTAAGTTCAATGATAAATCTCAAAAAATACTTTTCAATGCAATGTGATCTAATGCATTTTAATGAAAAGCAAACTCTGAGACGAAAACTATATGAATGCAAATTTTCTTAATGGAAGGATGAACGCAAAAGGGATGCAAGCCAACTCTAAGAATGCAATCATTGTTTTAAACACTTTGTAAAAAAATTCCTCAAAAGGCTACAAGACATATGAGGTCAAGCACAAAGAGGACTTCCAAAGCATGAGATCAAAACTAGGCATTCATTCCCTTTTACATCAAGCAATCATAGAAAGAAGATTTTTTAGTTGAACAATGAGCAATGTAATCTATGCTCACAAGTGAAAAAATAGAGGGGATAATGAGTAAATCATACATAGAAAAGGACTCGAAGGCAAGACACACTGGTGAAGGATTTAGGGAAAAAACTTCAATTTTTCACACACCCTAAAATTGGCACGAATTTTGTGGGTGAAACTAGCGCCAACAGGCATGACTTGCTCACTGAAAACTAGCACCAATGGCCAATTGGCATGGGTTGCTAACTGAAAACTTGCACCAATCGGCGCGACTGTCAGAAAAAAAAAAAAAAAAAAAAAAAAAAAAAATAAAAAAAAAAAAAAAAAAAAAATTTCTCCCAACCAAGACCGGACTCACCACTTCAAGCAAAAACTAAAAGATCGTAATTGATGAAAAAATACGTAACAAACGGGGAAATGAATGATTAGAGCTAAATCCATCGAATAGCTAAAACCTCAAAGAGTGACAAACTCAAGGAAACTCCCCCGGAAGGAGTCGCCAATTTGTTGTCCAGGTAATCCTCGGAACTACGAACATACTAACGTTTACCTTCCTAGATTGTAAATGAAATTCGAGAGCAAAGAAGATGGCCTACCTTGTTCTAATAACTGTGTTTGTCATCTTTCATGAAGCCTCTTGATCCGTTGCTCTTGTCGAGCTTGATTTTTACTTTGCTGACATTCGATTACAGCATCCTGAGACGAGTCGAGACACCGACAAACATAAAACAGTGCAACCTATCCCTAGCGATCGAGAATGCTATAAAATCTTATTATAATTGTGAACAAGTGTGGAAGATAAACATTAGATGCATTTATTATGATAAAGACAAGGGGAGTTTACAACCAAGCCTTGATGTTGAGGCTCTCCTTCGGTAGGTCTGTATCCAAGCACGTTTGTCACACCCTCATGAAAAAAGGTCCAAGATCTCACTATGTTCTCAACACACAAAAACAATCACACTCTGCACTATTCTCCCGAAGCTATGATTGCTTCTCCTCTATGCTAACTTTTTCAGCTATCTGTTCAACTAGAACATGTTCAACTAGCACATCAATGGAAGATGGCTATATTTATAGAGGAGAGGAGGAGGTTGGGATCCCTACAATAGTGGAAGGGAGGCCTTATCCCTTGGGAGGTTTCCCCATAACGAGGAAACAAGAGGCCAAAGGAGGAAGGCCGTGTTTATTCAGTCGAATCACACCCTATGACTCATCCACGAAGTTGTTGTGATCGAAACTTCGCCTCGATTTTTAAAACAATTTCCATAAACAGATTGGCGCAGGCAACTAATTGAGATAGAGCACCAGCTGGCGCGGGGGGTAGTGTTAATCTGCCTCATTGGCATGAGGGAATAATAGGCTACCAGCGCCAAGGCAAAAACAAGTGTTTTTAGTGGTCTGCTCAAGAAATGGTCAACAGAAGGAATGTTGTCCTCGTGGAAAAGGATGCAATGATGGTATTTGCAATGCATGAAACTGCTAATTAGTCACATAAATGACCCTCAAATGTGCGAGATGGGGATTGTAGGGACAATGAAAAAATGCTGTGTAACACCATTTTTCGGGATTCAACTGAGTGTAATACTTCTTGTGCAGATGCAACAACATCATGTATGGAACGAACCTGTAGGAACCCATATTGTTCTGCAGAAATGCACCTAGATAGCAACCCCTTTAATTCTTAGAGAAGGAATTTTAGAGGAAATTTTGTATATGACGTTGAATAGAGCAATTGGCCTGAAGTCTGTAAATGACTAGGGGCATGAAGATTTAGGAATCAGATCTAAAAAGGTAGAGTTCTATCACCTATAATGTAGCCCAATTGCGTAGACTTCTCAATAACTGATTGCAATTCGTCTACCATCAAATCAAAATGAATGAAGAACTCAGTTGGGCATCCATCCAGGCCATGACTCTTGTCTTGAGAAAATTATTTAAGGACTATCCCAATCTCGTCTTTGGTGATGACTTTTCCCTATTCCTCATTTGTAACAATATCAAACATCATGGGCATGTGGTCCAACACCCACTTCTGACTCCTCTGATCGATCCTAGCCTATGCCTTGTAAAAATTAGAGAAGTAGTTAAAAGCTTCCTTCTGTATTTCTTTGGTGGAGTAAACCTTATTTACCCCACTGATTCAATGTGCTAGATAGAGTTCCTATTTTTCCGTTCATTTTCCATTTGATGAAATTATTTGGTGTTTAGGTCACCTTCCTTTAGCCATTGAACATGACTCTTAAGCTTCCAAGTCACTTCCTATATCTTTAAGGTTTCCATCTTTATTTTCTCCAAAGCCTCCAATAGGTCATATGTTTGTTGGATCGGAAAATAATTTGTCATACCTTCATAAATGTGTGCCACCATTTCAGAGATGGATCTCTGCTCCACTCACAAGTCTTCCTTTTTTCTTTGTTCCCATTTTTTCATATGGAATTTTAGTTTGCGAAGATTCTTTGACAATTTCCTCCACCCATCTCTCTCATGAGTGGTTTCTTCCTCATTCCATATATCTGTAACCAACTGATTATATTTAGGATCATTTAACCATATTCTGTTAAACTTAAAAGGCAGGCCATGTCTATCCTGTTCCATGCACCATGAGAGAATAATGGCCATATCATCTGATAGGGAAGAAACAACCATGTGTGACCGAGTAATCCCAAAAATTTATGAAATACTCTCATGAACCATAGCCCTGTCTAGTTGCTTCCTTATAAACTCAGATCCAGAATGGATGTTGGTCCAAGTCAGAATAAGGAGAACTAGAGGGATGTCCAAAAGATGATGATCATTAAAAATTTGGCCAATTCGGTCAGCCAAAGAATCCTAATGGGATCTCTGCCCCCAAATTTCACCCAACGAAAGAGTGGAGTTAAAATCCCCAATAACAATAATATTCCACATTCTACACAATATTCCAGAAATTCTCAACTACATAACAATGAGATTGCTGATACAAAGAATATCTAATGAGTCTAGATGATCCCAGAAAGAAGAACAGTGCTGGCAAGGCGCATATAAATTAATCAAATGCACAATCTCAGGAAATCCCCTAAATCTTCCCGAGAGAATTATACCCCCAAAGAAACTATAAGCTTGGAAATTTACCATCTTGGGGTTCCAAATAGCCAACATACCCCGACTCTACCAATTGAGTGAATACCAAATGCATGCCATCCCGGTCATATTATAAGAAATTTATTGAGGGCTTTTGATTGAGAGCACATGGTCTCTTGGAAAAGTGCAATATAGGGTTTAATTTCAACAAATAATTCTCTTAGGAAGAGATGTTTTGAGGGTTCGCCTATCCCCCTGATGTTAAGAGATAGGATGGAATTAATTTGGGAACCTGTACAAGGCTGCATGCTCTAAGTGCCCAGAGATCATCAACCAAAGAATAGGTACATCCCTAAAGTCATACAAATCATCCTTGAACAAGGATTTAGTCTTGAGCCATCCCATAAAATGATGGGATCCAAATTTGGTTTTTTTCCTTATAGTGATATTTGAACCTGAAGCAAGTGAAATGGTAATAGGGGGATCAGGAGTTGCCTTATGAAACACAGTTAAGGCAACAATGTTGATGGCCGAGTTACCAAGCAAAGACTCAATGTCACTTCCAATCGTATTCCTCGGGGAGTTAGAGGGGACACCCACCTATAGATCGTGAGGGGGAGAGGGTGAATCCCATTTAAGCAGAGGCATGGAGGGGGAAACGGTTGTTAAACCCGCCAGACTTGGCTCAAGTGGAGGCATTTCAGAATCATCGGATGGGTAAGTACTAGTCACTTTATGTATAGGGGAGTGAATTATATTTTTTGTGGCGGAAGGTAAGTGCACGGGTCATGGATAGGGGGGTCAACAACGGGGAGTGGGAACAAAATAAGGCGAGGGTGGCTTGTCTGGTTGGGATACGGAACAAACAAACAAATCACAATCGGATGAAGGAGGAGGCAATTACTATGTGATGAATTCCCTTTGTAGTGAAAGTGATGATTAGATTTTTTGTGCCCCACTTGCCAGCCATGTTTGAGGACATATGTTCATGGGTGCGGCGTAGGGTATGGTGACGGATCGGAACACGTGAGAAAACCCCCATAAATTGATCCTTTGCACATGTGTACATAGCTTGAGAGAAGATCCCCATTTCTGGCAAACCACAGCAAGCCTACTTCAACAGGGATCCAAGCCATACGTTTTCATTTTTTTTCCCAAATTTTCGGGTCTACATGCTTCGTGTGAGCCGATAGAGGTTTCTATTGTTGTCGATGCCTTCGAGTCCCGAGAATTCAATGATTTTAACAACTTAACCCAAAAAAATATTATTTTTTAGTTATCATGATCGGTTAAGCGAGGTACCCCGAGGTAGTAGTTGCGAGAAAGCTTCTACCATGCACCCAGATGCACATATTAAGAGATTTTAGCCTTGTGATTGAATATCATGCGTGAAATGGATGGATAGGTTCTCATCATCGAACTTTCTTTCGGAGCATATTACAGGATGGGGCTTAGTGGTCTTGACCTACTAAACAGTGTGACTTCCCATGCATTTGAAAATATCCAAAGGCAGAGTTAAAGCCATTTTTTGGAGGCTTGCCACTACCCCACCGATCATCATATTACGAATTACATGTTTGATCTCGGTAACTTGGTTTATAAAAATTCTTTCACGACAAACCTTTTACGTGTTGTGTTTTCAAGATCCCTCCCAAGAGTGATTATGTCCTCCATGAATCTCGAATGACCTTGTCTAGCCACGATCTAAGTGGCAAGAGACCCCAAAGTTGGTCTGATATTAGCATTGCGGGTTCTTTCCACCTCAAACGTGGTAGCGATTAATGCTTCGTGTGTTAGCGATGTCCCAGGGAGAGTATGTCATAAACGCCGCCATCACGACCCCCTGCAAATTAGTGGTGTGCCCGCCACAATCGACCTGATCTTTGACACCCCACCCACCATTTTTCACACCGTACATGAGATTAGTGCTGAAAATGGCTTTTTTCGAATGTGTGTCGAAGATTTTAAACCGTCCTTAATGAGGAGTTGCCATCGATGTAGGAAAAGACCTAGAATTGTATGGAACTACGCCACAAGGACCTCAAGAATGTTCCCAACAACCCACATACCTATGTTGTAATATTCCTAATTAGCCCAAGCTAATTGGAATATTCAATTTCATTTTTATTTTCATGTTCATGAATAAAATTGTAAGGGAGGATTAATAAACTCCTAAAAACTATGTAATAAATCAATGCCTAATGTGAACAAGGCTAAATCAGGGCTGCTTTGATGAAACCCTTATGTGTGAAAAGGGTTTGTGACATTTGACTGGGTCAACAAGACCTTATCTACAGCGCTGTCTAAGTGCAATGTACCTCCTAAATACTCAGCGCAAATCTAGAAGGAGGATGCACATGTGAAAGGGGCTAAACCTTTGAGATGGTGTAGGGTTTTGCAAGACTTTCATCCTATAAAAGAAAGAGGAGAGCAACAAGAAAAGGTTATTGAAGATATTCAGAAATTAGTCTTCTTAGACTAATTCTCTAGGCTGTTTAGCCTGAGAATAGTGCTGCTTAGCACTGGGTGTTCCTAGGCGGGAATCCCACCTCTTTCCATAGAGTAGCTCTTGGAAGAGTTTTGCATTTCTCATCCACTATCTGAAAATTGGCCAAGATTTTACTTCCAACTGCAATGCAGATCCTGTTGAGGGTTTGATTGTTTTTGTAAGCTGTAGCAAGTGGAGCTCTAGATCTATTCAGATCTAGATTGTTTTGGGGAGTCTCTTCTCATGGAGTGTGTCTTTTAACCTCCTGGAAGAGTGCCTCTCTTATTGGAGCATAATTTCAGATCTTGGCATCAGGCCATATCATAATCTAGAGCCTACAATGTAGTTACCCTTCCTGAACTGCAAAATCTGCAAGGAAGAAGTTACAGGGTGATTCAACTATCTCTTGGGAGAGATATCTTCGGTGTTGGGAATCTTCCTTCACTGTGGTGATCCATGGATTGGCCAACCAATCCATTTACCTTCCAGATCTGATATATTCACACATATTTTCACTTCAGAAATTCTACAGAAATCTGTAGATCAACTGCATAATATTTCAAATCTACTCCATATGCTTCATGATTTGCTGAGAACCCCAAGGGGTATGTAAAATAGGGACAATCTAGTGTATATATATCATATAGATCTAATATTTTGTACATTTATCTATCCTAGATCTGATTTGTAACCTAAAACTATTGTATGCTTCAAAAAATAATGTTGTCAAGGTTTTACAGTGAAATACAATTGTTGCAACACCTCTTTTAGAGGGATTTTCTCATAAAAGTCTTCCTTTTCTCTTCTTCTACTGTATGGGTAGTGTTGTGTAACTAATTTCATGATTTTATTAACTCATTCCAACTACTACCTTTAGAAAATCACGCTTTCGAGCTTCAACAAATTTCTCACATAATTTAAGCCATGTGGAAATCAGTGTGGTTTTCTAACCTAGTTTGGGAAGGAGGAACCGTTTAACTTAGCTATAATTAATTTTTTTGAGTTGAAATTCAGAGAATATGTCCCCATGAACTAACCTAAATAACCTCCCACCATTTCCCTTATTTTTACGCATATCTATGAATATACTCATTTTAGGGCCAAAATCATCATTTTTCCCCACCTTTTTACTCATAAAACGCTGTATAAGGTTGATGTTGCTTATATAATTGAAGGTTAAGTGTTTTGAAATTTTTATCAGACATATTTCGGTAGCTCGACATTGGTAATAACTCATATTATTACCAATCTGTAGCTGTTCCTGAAAAAGGGATATTACAGTGGTATCGGAGCATGATCTTTGGCTCAGCCTGTGGCTTCAAGTCAAAGTGATAATTCCCTGAAGGAGGAATGTTTAAAAATCTATATTTATAGTCTACATATGGCCAGGTAGCCTCTGGATCTCATCCTTTTTTCAAAGGTGACATATCCAGTAAATGCCCTTGCAGTCGATCTCTGGAATAGAATTTTGATATTCCTGAAGAGAGAACTTTACAACAGTATCAAAGAAGAGAAGAAGAAATAAAAATATGATGGAGAATTTTGGTTATAGTGAAGACACAGAGGAGAAGGGCCCAAACCCCTTTTCTGGAAGACTGCTGAGAGAAGAGTTTTCATAAACTCTTCATGCACTCAAAGGAGAAATCAAGGGAATGGAGAAGGAAGGTCATGCAGATCCCTCTGATCTTAAAATCCCCAAAATTCATTACAATGTGTGTGAGCACTCATCCACACAATCTGATCTACACCATTGGAATATGCCCACTTTCTTTCCAAGGGAACGAGGAGGAAGAAGAATGACGGAAGAGGAGGTCTCCCTTCTTCTTTTCCAGACTTTGGAGGGTATCAAAGAAGATCTCAAGGAGACAGAAAGGGAAGATTGCAGAAAATTTATAAAAGGGTTTGGAGATGAAGCAAGTCCTAGCTATTTTCATGAAGGGTGTGAGCATTCAGCCACACATGTAGATCCACAGTGCAGTACATTACCTACATTCACTGCAAGGAGAATGGAGGAAAAAGATGAGGCCATTGGAGTAACAACGCTGCAACTCAAAGGTGTGGCTCATGATGGGTGGTTTAAAAATTATATTTCTTGTTATGATGCAAATGTGAAAGCATATGATGAATTCACTAAGGGATTGATGAAGAGATTTGATGAGAATCATTGTGAACCATCATGTATCAAAACATCAAACACTTTGCATGCATTGGAGGAGACCATGCAACGAACTCCACTCCTTATTTATAAAGGGGATAAGAACATGTATGATGGTTTTCTGAGGGCAAGATCCCCATCTTATGAAGGGCCCTCTTCCACTTGTGATGACATGGAGTTACCTCCTTCAAGAGTTGACCTAGATCTAGGGTCTCTCATCGATGATGAGGCATCCTTACATATTGACGAAGAGGATGAGCAGGGAAGGAATACCAGCGCTGTACCATTAGAAGAAGAAAAAGAGAAGAAGGATCATCATGAGAGGATGATGAGCATTAAATCTTATCTATTTCAGAAATTTTTTTCACAAAGGAAGGATACTGCACTGCGCAAAGAAGAGAGGGACAAATCAGTCCACTCATACATGCAATCCACTTCAGATTTTGATGTCTAATTACATGGAGGCATTCCATCTGGGAGGCCACCGGATTTAGATTTGGCGAGAGACATCTTGCCTCTTGGCTCACCATTCTTAGATTCCAAGGAGGTGATGAGTTTGGAGGATGAATTTGGCATGGGGGATGTCAAAGTAGCAGGCAACAGCATGAGGAGAGCTTCATATGCTAGATCACCAACGCTTTCTCTTGGGAAGATTGATCCCTATTGGAGTTCTCCACTCTTGGTAGAGTACTCCAAGGATCTTGGTGCATGCATGATTCTTGATGGCTTGGAAGGAGATGATAGATACAGGGTGGATGATGGGGTCATCTATTCCTATGGCAGGATATTCTTGACTAGATATTCTTGTCTTAAGGAGAAGTTGCTACATGCAGCACATGAGGACTTATCTTCTATACACTTTGATGCATATTTCCATTTGATGGAGGAGTTCACTTGGGAGGGCAGCCATCATGACATATTTCAGCATATGGAGAGATGCATAGCCTGGATGGTAATGGAGAGGAGGTCACAACCACTTCCCTACTCATTGGAGGTGAGGGAGAAATTCCAGTTGAGCCATTTTATCTTAAGATCTCAAGTGCATGATGGAGGAGGTATAATTTCACAATTTTTATTGTACTTCTCTTCCTTGTTTGAGCAGCATGATGTATCAAAAGTATTTGTTCCTTCTTTCTTATTATATAATTATGTACTTGCAGCCTTTTGTAGCACTGAGATTGGCCTCTCATAGGTGGTTTGTGGGGGAAGCCACATGACTTTTGGTGTGCACCATTGACACCACTTTGTACCTTCGTGTTTATATTTTGTAATATGATTGTGGCAGCAAAAAAGTGGCTGGAAGAGCACTTGTTCTTGTTTGATTTTATGCAGGCCAAGGATGCACCGTGTTGGTTCCACGAGAAGAATCGTGGATTCACTATCTAGCATTACTGGGCACCTTTGCTTTCTATCAGTATTCTATTTACCTAAAGAGTTGCTGATATGTTTGAGCTCATGGGAGGCTTTGTTTCTGAGAGTGGGCTATGAGCTGAAGATGCCCATTATATATAATTTTCCCTACTTCGCATGATACATGTTTCGTGGAGAAGCAATGGGCAATCTATGATTGTTAAACTACATTTATTTTCTTCATGTGGGAGAAGCCATTTGGAGAAGTTGAGCTTGAGGAGGCACTCATGGTTCATTTGTTTGGTGAGGTAGTTGGGCCACTCAAGGTCATTATATTTTCAAATTCTCTGTGAGCAAGTAAAACAACCCCATACTTATCATAAATGGAGAGAGAAACCACTTGGGTGGGAGGATCTAATCTCTCCATGTAGCCCCAACACATTGTCTGAACCAGGGGTTGAGGATATTTTTGAGCTAACTAAACTGGTTCACTTCATTTGGATGGTAGCATGGGTATAGAAGTCACTCATTGGGAATAATATTCCCCAAGTTCATCATCACTCCTACCTTGATGAGGCAATTGAGCATCAAAGAGAACACCACTTGTACCTTCCATTTGCTCATGATGTACACTTTGCTATCTTGCAATTGGAGAGGATCATTGGAGGGAAGATTCATTGCATATCACTTTCAACCATGGTGGATCCATTGGTGAGGCCATAAGAAGAGGAAAGGAGAAATTTTTCTCTACCTTGCAGTTGCTTGAGGACAAGCAACATTTTGAAGGGGGAGGACTGTAATATTACTAATTAGCCCAAGCTAATTGGAATATTCAATTTAATTTTTATTTTCATGTTCATGAATAAAATTGTAAGGGAGGATCAATAAACTCCTAAAAACTATGTAATAAATTAATGCCCAATGTGAACAAGGCTAAATTAGGGCTGCTTTGATGAAACCCCTTATGTGTGAAAAGGGTTTGTGACATTTAACTAGGTCAATAAGACCTTATCTACAGTGCTATCTAAGTGCAATGCACCTCCTAAATACTCAGCGCAAATCTAGAAGGAGGATGCACATGTGAAAGGGGCTAAACCTTTGAGATGGTTTAGGGTTTTGCAAGAATTTCATCCTATAAAAGAAAGAGGAGAGCAGCAAGAAAATTTTGTTGAAGATATTCATAAATTAGTCTGCTTAGACTAATTCTCTAGGCTGTTTAGCCTGAGAATAGTGCTACTTAACACTGGGTGTTCCTTGGCGGGAATCCCACCTCTTTCCATAGAGTAGCTCTTGGAAGAGTTTTGAATTTATCATCCACTATTCGGTAATTGGCCAAGCTTCTACTTCCAACTGCAATGCAGATCCTGTTGAGGGTTTGATTGCTTTTGTAAGATGTAGCAAGTGGAGCTCTAGATCTATTCAGATCTAGATTATTTTGGGGAGTCTCTTCTCATGGAGTGTCTCTTTTAACCTCCTGGAAGAGTGTCTCTCTTATTGGAGCATAATTTCAGATCTTGGCTTTAGGCCATATCATATTCTAGAGCCTACAGTGTAGTTACCCTTCCTAAACTATGCAATCTACAAGGAAGAAGTTGCAGGGTGATTCAACTATCTCTTGGGAGAGACATCTCCGGTGTTGGGAATCTTCCCTCACTGTGGTGATCCATGGATTGGCCAACCAATCCATGTACCTTCCAGATATGATCTCTTCACACATATCTTCAATTCATAAATTCTGTAGAAATCTGCAGATCTTCTACATAAGATTTCAGATCTACTCCATATGCTTCATGATTTGCTGAAAACCCTAAGGGGTATGTAAAATAGGGAAAATCTAGTGTATATATCTCATATAGATCTAATATTTTGTACAATGATCTGTATTAGATCTGATTTGTAACCTAAAGCTGCTGTATGCTTCAGAAAATAACGTTGTCAAGGTTTTACAGTGAAATACAATTGTTGCAACACCTCTTTTAGAGGGATTTTCTCATAAAAGTATTCATTTTCTCTCTTCTACTGTATGGGTAGTGTTGTGTAACTGATTTCATGATGTTATTAACCTATTCCAACTAATACCTTTAGAAAATCACGCTGCTTGAGCTTCAATAAATTTCTGCATAATTTAAGCCATGGGAAATCAGGGTTTTCTAGCCTAGTTTGGGAAGCAGGAACTGTTTAACTTAGCTATAATTATTTTTTTGAGTGAAAATTAGGAGAATAGGTCCCTCATGACCTAATATAAAATACCCTCCCGCCATTTCCCTTGTTTTTACGCAAATCTCTAAATATACTCATTTTTGGGCCAAAATCATCATTTTTCCCCACCTTTTTGCAAAAACTAAAAGATCGTAATTGATGAAAAACATAGTAACAAACAGGGAAATGGTCGTTCGACTAAATCCATCGAATGACTAAAACCTCAAAGAGTGACAAACTCAAAGGAAACTCCCCAGAGGAGTCGCCAATTTGTTGTCCAGGTAAATCCCCTCTGCGGAACTACAGGAACATATTAACATTTACCTTCCTAGATTGTAAATGAAATTCAGAGCAAAGAAGATGGCCTACCTTGTTCTAATGCTATGTTGTCATCTTTCATCGAAGCCTCTTGATCCGTTGCTCTTGTCAAGCTTGATACACACTGCTACCAACATTCGATTACCTGTACAGACAGTCAAGACACCACGACAAACATAAAACAATTGCAACCTATCTAACTGATCAAGGAATGCTAGAAATCTCATTATATATGTAAACAAGAGTGGAAGATAAACATTAGATGCATTTTATTATGATAAATACAAGGGGAGTTTACAACCAAGCCTTGATGTTGAGGCTCTCCTTTGGCAGTTCTGTATCCAAGCACGTTTGCAACACCCTCATGAACAAAGGTCCAAGATCTCACTATTTTCTCAACACACATAAACAATCACACTCTGCACTATTCTCCTGAAGCTATGATTGCTTCTTCTCTATGCTAAATTTTTCAGCTATTTTTTCAACTAGCACATCAATGGAAGATGGCTATATTTATAGAGGAGAGGAGGAGGTTGGGATCCCTACAATAGTGGAAGGGAGGCCTTATCCCTTGGGAGGTTTCCCCATAACGAGGAAACAAGAGGCCAAAGGAGGAAGGCCGTGTTTATTCAGTCGAATCACACCCTATGACTCATCCACGAAGTTGTTGTGATCGAAACTTCGCCTCGATTTTTAAAACAATTTCCATAAACAGATTGGCGCAGGCAACTAATTGAGATAGAGCACCAGCTGGCGCGGGGGGTAGTGTTAATCTGCCTCATTGGCATGAGGGAATAATAGGCTACCAGCGCCAAGGCAAAAACAAGTGTTTTTAGTGGTCTGCTCAAGAAATGGTCAACAGAAGGAATGTTGTCCTCGTGGAAAAGGATGCAATGATGGTATTTGCAATGCATGAAACTGCTAATTAGTCACATAAATGACCCTCAAATGTGCGAGATGGGGATTGTAGGGACAATGAAAAAATGCTGTGTAACACCATTTTTCGGGATTCAACTGAGTGTAATACTTCTTGTGCAGATGCAACAACATCATGTATGGAACGAACCTGTAGGAACCCATATTGTTCTGCAGAAATGCACCTAGATAGCAACCCCTTTAATTCTTAGAGAAGGAATTTTAGAGGAAATTTTGTATATGACGTTGAATAGAGCAATTGGCCTGAAGTCTGTAAATGACTAGGGGCATGAAGATTTAGGAATCAGATCTAAAAAGGTAGAGTTCTATCACCTATAATGTAGCCCAATTGCGTAGACTTCTCAATAACTGATTGCAATTCGTCTACCATCAAATCAAAATGAATGAAGAACTCAGTTGGGCATCCATCCAGGCCATGACTCTTGTCTTGAGAAAATTATTTAAGGACTATCCCAATCTCGTCTTTGGTGATGACTTTTCCCTATTCCTCATTTGTAACAATATCAAACATCATGGGCATGTGGTCCAACACCCACTTCTGACTCCTCTGATCGATCCTAGCCTATGCCTTGTAAAAATTAGAGAAGTAGTTAAAAGCTTCCTTCTGTATTTCTTTGGTGGAGTAAACCTTATTTACCCCACTGATTCAATGTGCTAGATAGAGTTCCTATTTTTCCGTTCATTTTCCATTTGATGAAATTATTTGGTGTTTAGGTCACCTTCCTTTAGCCATTGAACATGACTCTTAAGCTTCCAAGTCACTTCCTATATCTTTAAGGTTTCCATCTTTATTTTCTCCAAAGCCTCCAATAGGTCATATGTTTGTTGGATCGGAAAATAATTTGTCATACCTTCATAAATGTGTGCCACCATTTCAGAGATGGATCTCTGCTCCACTCACAAGTCTTCCTTTTTTCTTTGTTCCCATTTTTTCATATGGAATTTTAGTTTGCGAAGATTCTTTGACAATTTCCTCCACCCATCTCTCTCATGAGTGGTTTCTTCCTCATTCCATATATCTGTAACCAACTGATTATATTTAGGATCATTTAACCATATTCTGTTAAACTTAAAAGGCAGGCCATGTCTATCCTGTTCCATGCACCATGAGAGAATAATGGCCATATCATCTGATAGGGAAGAAACAACCATGTGTGACCGAGTAATCCCAAAAATTTATGAAATACTCTCATGAACCATAGCCCTGTCTAGTTGCTTCCTTATAAACTCAGATCCAGAATGGATGTTGGTCCAAGTCAGAATAAGGAGAACTAGAGGGATGTCCAAAAGATGATGATCATTAAAAATTTGGCCAATTCGGTCAGCCAAAGAATCCTAATGGGATCTCTGCCCCCAAATTTCACCCAACGAAAGAGTGGAGTTAAAATCCCCAATAACAATAATATTCCACATTCTACACAATATTCCAGAAATTCTCAACTACATAACAATGAGATTGCTGATACAAAGAATATCTAATGAGTCTAGATGATCCCAGAAAGAAGAACAGTGCTGGCAAGGCGCATATAAATTAATCAAATGCACAATCTCAGGAAATCCCCTAAATCTTCCCGAGAGAATTATACCCCCAAAGAAACTATAAGCTTGGAAATTTACCATCTTGGGGTTCCAAATAGCCAACATACCCCGACTCTACCAATTGAGTGAATACCAAATGCATGCCATCCCGGTCATATTATAAGAAATTTATTGAGGGCTTTTGATTGAGAGCACATGGTCTCTTGGAAAAGTGCAATATAGGGTTTAATTTCAACAAATAATTCTCTTAGGAAGAGATGTTTTGAGGGTTCGCCTATCCCCCTGATGTTAAGAGATAGGATGGAATTAATTTGGGAACCTGTACAAGGCTGCATGCTCTAAGTGCCCAGAGATCATCAACCAAAGAATAGGTACATCCCTAAAGTCATACAAATCATCCTTGAACAAGGATTTAGTCTTGAGCCATCCCATAAAATGATGGGATCCAAATTTGGTTTTTTTCCTTATAGTGATATTTGAACCTGAAGCAAGTGAAATGGTAATAGGGGGATCAGGAGTTGCCTTATGAAACACAGTTAAGGCAACAATGTTGATGGCCGAGTTACCAAGCAAAGACTCAATGTCACTTCCAATCGTATTCCTCGGGGAGTTAGAGGGGACACCCACCTATAGATCGTGAGGGGGAGAGGGTGAATCCCATTTAAGCAGAGGCATGGAGGGGGAAACGGTTGTTAAACCCGCCAGACTTGGCTCAAGTGGAGGCATTTCAGAATCATCGGATGGGTAAGTACTAGTCACTTTATGTATAGGGGAGTGAATTATATTTTGTGGCAGAGGTAGAGTGCACAGGTCATGGATAGGGGGGTCAACAACAGAATTGGGAACAAAATAAGGCGAGGGTGGCTTGTCTGGTTGGGATGCAGATGAAACAAACAAATCACAATCAGATGAAGGAGGAGACGAATTACTATGTGATGAATTCCCTTTGTAGTGAAAGTGATGATTAGATTTTTTGTGCCCCACTTGCCAATGCCACAAGGGACATATGTTCATGAGGCGACCGGTATGGTGACAGATCAAACACGTGAAAGGAAACCCCCATAAATTGATCCTTTGCCTATGTCGCTGCTAACCCCAGAGAAGATCCCCATTTCCTGGCAAACCACCAGCAAACCTAACTTCAACCAGGATCCAAGCTATACGTTTTTCATTTTTTCCCAAAATTTTCGGGTCTACATGCTTCGTGTGAACGATAGAGTTTCCTATTGTTGTCAATGCCTTGAGAGTCCAGAATTCAATAGGGATGCCCAACAACTTAACCCAAAAAATATTATTTTTTGGTGCCTCCATGATCGGGTTAAAGCCGAGGTACCAGGGTAGTAGTTGCAGAAAGCTTCTACCATGCACCCAAGTGCATATGGGAATTTTGACGCGGTCGTCCTCATGCGTGAAATGGATGCTAAACCAGGTTCTCATCATCAAACTTACTTTCGGAGCATATTCTAGGATGGGGCTTCAAGTGGTCTTGACCTACTAAACAATGTCAGCTTCCGCCATTTTCGAAAATATCCAAAGACCGATTAAAGCCATTTTTTGGAGGCTTGCCACCCTACCCCATAGATCATCATATTACAGAATTACATGTTTGATCTCAGCTGCTGGTTTATAAAAATTCTTTCCTGACAAACCTTTTCTGTTATTGTGTTTTCAAGATCCCTCCCAAGAGTGATTATGTCCTCCATGAATCTCTGAATGACCCTTGTCTAGCCCTGATCTAGGCTGCTTAAGAGACCCCAAAGTTGGTCTGATATTAGCATTGCGGGTTCTTTCCACCTCAAACGTGGTAGCGATTAATGCTTCGTGTGCCGACGTGTCCGAGGAGAGTATGTCATAAACGCCCGCCATCACGACCCACCACCAGTGGTCAATACCCCTTACAATCCTGACACAATCTTTGACACCCCACCCACCATTTTTAACACACCGTACATGAGATTAGTGCTGAAAATGGCTTTTTCAGGTGTATTGTCAGAAGATTTTAAACCGTCCTTAATGAGGAGTTGCCATCCAGAATAGGAAAAGACCTAGATTGTATGGAACTACGCCACAAGGACCTCAAGAATGTTCCCAACAACCCACATACCTATGTTGTAATATTCCTAATTAGCCCAAGCTAATTGGAATATTCAATTTCATTTTTATTTTCATGTTCATGAATAAAATTGTAAGGGAGGATTAATAAACTCCTAAAAACTATGTAATAAATCAATGCCTAATGTGAACAAGGCTAAATCAGGGCTGCTTTGATGAAACCCTTATGTGTGAAAAGGGTTTGTGACATTTGACTGGGTCAACAAGACCTTATCTACAGCGCTGTCTAAGTGCAATGTACCTCCTAAATACTCAGCGCAAATCTAGAAGGAGGATGCACATGTGAAAGGGGCTAAACCTTTGAGATGGTGTAGGGTTTTGCAAGACTTTCATCCTATAAAAGAAAGAGGAGAGCAACAAGAAAAGGTTATTGAAGATATTCAGAAATTAGTCTTCTTAGACTAATTCTCTAGGCTGTTTAGCCTGAGAATAGTGCTGCTTAGCACTGGGTGTTCCTAGGCGGGAATCCCACCTCTTTCCATAGAGTAGCTCTTGGAAGAGTTTTGCATTTCTCATCCACTATCTGAAAATTGGCCAAGATTTTACTTCCAACTGCAATGCAGATCCTGTTGAGGGTTTGATTGTTTTTGTAAGCTGTAGCAAGTGGAGCTCTAGATCTATTCAGATCTAGATTGTTTTGGGGAGTCTCTTCTCATGGAGTGTGTCTTTTAACCTCCTGGAAGAGTGCCTCTCTTATTGGAGCATAATTTCAGATCTTGGCATCAGGCCATATCATAATCTAGAGCCTACAATGTAGTTACCCTTCCTGAACTGAAAAATCTGCAAGGAAGAAGTTACAGGGTGATTCAACTATCTCTTGGGAGAGATATCTTCGGTGTTGGGAATCTTCCTTCACTGTGGTGATCCATGGATTGGCCAACCAATCCATGTACCTTCCAGATCTGATATATTCACACATATTTTCACTTCAGAAATTCTACAGAAATCTGTAGATCAACTGCATAATATTTCAAATCTACTCCATATGCTTCATGATTTGCTGAGAACCCCAAGGGGTATGTAAAATAGGGACAATCTAGTGTATAGATATCATATAGATCTAATATTTTGTACATTTATCTATCCTAGATCTGATTTGTAACCTAAAACTATTGTATGCTTCAAAAAATAATGTTGTCAAGGTTTTACAGTGAAATACAATTGTTGCAACACCTCTTTTAGAGGGATTTTCTCATAAAAGTCTTCCTTTTCTCTCTTCTACTGTATGGGTAGTGTTGTGTAACTAATTTCATGATTTTATTAACCTATTCCAACTAATACCTTTAGAAAATCACGCTTCCTGAGCTTCAACAAATTTCTACATAATTTAAGCCATGGGAAATCAGGGTTTTCTAACCTAGTTTGGGAAGGAGGAACTGTTTAACTTAGCTATAATTAATTTTTTGAGTTGAAATTCAGAGAATATGTCCCTCATGAACTAATCTGAAATAACCTCCCACCATTTCCCTTATTTTTACGCATATCTATGAATATACTCATTTTAGGGCCAAAATCATCATTTTTCCCCACCTTTTTACTCATAAAACGCTGTATAAGGTTGATGTTGCTTATATAATTGAAGGTTAAGTGTTTTGAAATTTTTATCAGACATATTTCGGTAGCTCGACATTGGTAATAACTCATATTATTACCAATCTGTAGCTGTTCCTGAAAAAGGGATATTACAGTGGTATCGGAGCATGATCTTTGGCTCAGCCTGTGGCTTCAAGTCAAAGTGATAATTCCCTGAAGGAGGAATGTTTAAAAATCTATATTTATAGTCTACATATGGCCAGGTAGCCTCTGGATCTCATCCTTTTTTCAAAGGTGACATATCCAGTAAATGCCCTTGCAGTCGATCTCTGGAATAGAATTTTGATATTCCTGAAGAGAGAACTTTACAACAGTATCAAAGAAGAGAAGAAGAAATAAAAATATGATGGAGAATTTTGGTTATAGTGAAGACACAGAGGAGAAGGGCCCAAACCCCTTTTCTGGAAGACTGCTGAGAGAAGAGTTTTCATAAACTCTTCATGCACTCAAAGGAGAAATCAAGGGAATGGAGAAGGAAGGTCATGCAGATCCCTCTGATCTTAAAATCCCCAACATTCATTACAATGTGTGTGAGCACTCATCCACACAATCTGATCTACACCATTGGAATATGCCCACTTTCTTTCCAAGGGAACGAGGAGGAAGAAGAATGACGGAAGAGGAGGTCTCCCTTCTTCTTTTCCAGACTTTGGAGGGTATCAAAGAAGATCTCAAGGAGACAGAAAGGGAAGATTGCAGAAAATTTATAAAAGGGTTTGGAGATGAAGCAAGTCCTAGCTATTTTCATGAAGGGTGTGAGCATTCAGCCACACATGTAGATCCACAGTGCAGTACATTACCTACATTCACTGCAAGGAGAATGGAGGAAAAAGATGAGGTCATTGGAGTAACAACGCTGCAACTCAAAGGTGTGGCTCATGATGGGTGGTTTAAAAATTATATTTCTTGTTATGATGCAAATGTGAAAGCATATGATGAATTCACTAAGGGATTTATGAAGAGATTTGATGAGAATCATTGTGAACCATCATGTATCAAAACATCAAACACTTTGCATGCATTGGAGGAGACCATGCAACGAACTCCACTCCTTATTTCTAAAGGGGATAAGAACATGTATGATGGTTTTCTGAGGGCAAGATCCCCATCTTATGAAGGGCCCTCTTCCACTTGTGATGACATGGAGTTACCTCCTTCAAGAGTTGACCTAGATCTAGGGTCTCTCATCGATGATGAGGCATCCTTACATATTGACGAAGAGGATGAGCAGGGAAGGAATACCAGCGCTGTACCATTAGAAGAAGAAAAAGAGAAGAAGGATCATCATGAGAGGATGATGAGCATTAAATCTTATCTATTTCAGAAATTTTTTTCACAAAGGAAGGATACTGCACTGCGCAAAGAAGAGAGGGACAAATCAGTCCACTCATACATGCAATCCACTTCAGATTTTGATGTCTAATTACATGGAGGCATTCCATCTGGGAGGCCACCGGATTTAGATTTGGCGAGAGACATCTTGCCTCTTGGCTCACCATTCTTAGATTCCAAGGAGGTGATGAGTTTGGAGGATGAATTTGGCATGGGGGATGTCAAAGTAGCAGGCAACAGCATGAGGAGAGCTTCATATGCTAGATCACCAACGCTTTCTCTTGGGAAGATTGATCCCTATTGGAGTTCTCCACTCTTGGTAGAGTACTCCAAGGATCTTGGTGCATGCATGATTCTTGATGGCTTGGAAGGAGATGATAGATACAGGGTGGATGATGGGGTCATCTATTCCTATGGCAGGATATTCTTGACTAGATATTCTTGTCTTAAGGAGAAGTTGCTACATGCAGCACATGAGGACTTATCTTCTATACACTTTGATGCATATTTCCATTTGATGGAGGAGTTCACTTGGGAGGGCAGCCATCATGACATATTTCAGCATATGGAGAGATGCATAGCCTGGATGGTAATGGAGAGGAGGTCACAACCACTTCCCTACTCATTGGAGGTGAGGGAGAAATTCCAGTTGAGCCATTTTATCTTAAGATCTCAAGTGCATGATGGAGGAGGTATAATTTCACAATTTTTATTGTACTTCTCTTCCTTGTTTGAGCAGCATGATGTATCAAAAGTATTTGTTCCTTCTTTCTTATTATATAATTATGTACTTGCAGCCTTTTGTAGCACTGAGATTGGCCTCTCATAGGTGGTTTGTGGGGGAAGCCACATGACTTTTGGTGTGCACCATTGACACCACTTTGTACCTTCGTGTTTATATTTTGTAATATGATTGTGGCAGCAAAAAAGTGGCTGGAAGAGCACTTGTTCTTGTTTGATTTTATGCAGGCCAAGGATGCACTGTGTTGGTTCCACGAGAAGAACTGTGATTCACTATCTAGTTATCATTTGGCAACTTGCTTTCATTGTATTCCGCTTCCAGTATTGCTGATATGTTTATGCTCATGGGAGGCTTTGTTTGGAGAGTGGGCTATGAGTTGAAGATGCCCATTGAGAGTATAATTTTCCCTACTTTGCATGATACATGTTTCAGGAGAAGCAATGGGCAGTCCATGATTGTTAAACTACATTTATTTTCTTCATGTGGGAGAAGCCATTTGGAGAAGTTGAGTTTTTGGAGGAGGCACTTCATGGTTCATTTGTTTGGTGAGGTAGCTTGGGCCACTCTTGAAGGTCATTATACTTCAGCCCTAGAGCAGAAACAACCCCATACTTATCATAAATGGAGAGAGAAACCACTTGGGTGGGAGGATCTAATCTCTCCATGTAGCCCCAACACATTGTCTGAACCAGGGGTTGAGGATATTTTTGAGCTAACTAAACTGGTTCACTTCATTTGGATGGTAGCATGGGTATAGAAGTCACTCATTGGGAATAATATTCCCCAAGTTCATCATCACTCCTACCTTGATGAGGCAATTGAGCATCAAAGAGAACACCACTTGTACCTTCCATTTGCTCATGATGTACACTTTGCTATCTTGCAATTGGAGAGGATCATTGGAGGGAAGATTCATTGCATATCACTTTCAACCATGGTGGATCCATTGGTGAGGCCATAAGAAGAGGAAAGGAGAAATTTTTCTCTACCTTGCAGTTGCTTGAGGACAAGCAACATTTTGAAGGGGGAGGACTGTAATATTACTAATTAGCCCAAGCTAATTGGAATATTCAATTTAATTTTTATTTTCATGTTCATGAATAAAATTGTAAGGGAGGATCAATAAACTCCTAAAAACTATGTAATAAATTAATGCCCAATGTGAACAAGGCTAAATTAGGGCTGCTTTGATGAAACCCCTTATGTGTGAAAAGGGTTTGTGACATTTAACTAGGTCAATAAGACCTTATCTACAGTGCTATCTAAGTGCAATGCACCTCCTAAATACTCAGCGCAAATCTAGAAGGAGGATGCACATGTGAAAGGGGCTAAACCTTTGAGATGGTTTAGGGTTTTGCAAGAATTTCATCCTATAAAAGAAAGAGGAGAGAAGCAAGAAAATTTTGTTGAAGATATTCATAAATTAGTCTGCTTAGACTAATTCTCTAGGCTGTTTAGCCTGAGAATAGTGCTACTTAACACTGGGTGTTCCTTGGCGGGAATCCCACCTCTTTCCATAGAGTAGCTCTTGGAAGAGTTTTGAATTTATCATCCACTATTCGGTAATTGGCCAAGCTTCTACTTCCAACTGCAATGCAGATCCTGTTGAGGGTTTGATTGCTTTTGTAAGATGTAGCAAGTGGAGCTCTAGATCTATTCAGATCTAGATTATTTTGGGGAGTCTCTTCTCATGGAGTGTCTCTTTTAACCTTCTGGAAGAGTGTCTCTCTTATTGGAGCATAATTTCAGATCTTGGCTTTAGGCCATATCATATTCTAGAGCCTACAGTGTAGTTACCCTTCCTAAACTATGCAATCTACAAGGAAGAAGTTGCAGGGTGATTCAACTATCTCTTGGGAGAGACATCTCCGGTGTTGGGAATCTTCCCTCACTGTGGTGATCCATGGATTGGCCAACCAATCCATGTACCTTCCAGATATGATCTCTTCACACATATCTTCAATTCATAAATTCTGTAGAAATCTGCAGATCTTCTACATAAGATTTCAGATCTACTCCATATGCTTCATGATTTGCTGAAAACCCTAAGGGGTATGTAAAATAGGGAAAATCTAGTGTATATATCTCATATAGATCTAATATTTTGTACAATGATCTGTATTAGATCTGATTTGTAACCTAAAGCTGCTGTATGCTTCAGAAAATAACGTTGTCAAGGTTTTACAGTGAAATACAATTGTTGCAACACCTCTTTTAGAGGGATTTTCTCATAAAAGTATTCATTTTCTCTCTTCTACTGTATGGGTAGTGTTGTGTAACTGATTTCATGATGTTATTAACCTATTCCAACTAATACCTTTAGAAAATCACGCTGCTTGAGCTTCAATAAATTTCTGCATAATTTAAGCCATGGGAAATCAGGGTTTTCTAGCCTAGTTTGGGAAGCAGGAACTGTTTAACTTAGCTATAATTATTTTTTTGAGTGAAAATTAGGAGAATAGGTCCCTCATGACCTAATATAAAATACCCTCCCGCCATTTCCCTTGTTTTTACGCAAATCTCTAAATATACTCATTTTTGGGCCAAAATCATCATTTTTCCCCACCTTTTTGCCCATAAAACGCTGTATAAGGTTGTTTTTGCTTATCTAAATGAAGGTTAAGTGTTTTTAAATCTATATCAGATATATTTCTGTAGCTCCACATTGGTAATAACTCAGATTATTCCCAATCTGTAGCTGTTCCTGAAAAAGGGATATTACATATGTTGACATTACTATACCCTAATCCCAATGCTTATGAAAAGGCATAGATGATACGTGAGGTACATAGGAATAAATAATATGTAAGGATTCCTTTGGACAATGTGTGAGCGTGACATAAGTGGGTGAATTCAACTTTTCCCGACTGTCGGGAAATCCAAGGTAACTGGGGTGGTGTACTGAAAAATACGACATAAAAACCAGAGAGAGAAAATACACATGATTCAACTAAAAAATGGAAGCAACAACATCCAGCACAGTGATACCAACATAAACAAAATTGGAACAAAAATTCCTTACAAGGCTTGGAAATTATAAAGGAATCTACCCATTTATGCCATAGAAAGGTCCATCCAGACTAGTTCAAAGAATATGGAGTATAAAATTTCATTGATTCTTAGTGGGAGGGTAACCTAGATCCTTGGTTTGCATTGAACTGATTGTGTGAAGCCTCCAAATGCATTTTTACGATGATAATCAGAATTATTAGTGTGGATATAACCAGTATCCAAATTTGAATTTAAAAAACACTATTAAATGAAACTATCATTCACTCATGAAATCATGCATCATTCGATGAAAATATATTCAACTATAGCCTGGTCAGAGCTTGTGATCCTTCTTGAAACCCCCCATACTGCATTGAAACCTATAGCCACTACCCCAACCAAACGTATGAACTGGTGCCAATTACTGACCTCTACCAAGAGCTTCTGTCATCCCACATTTACTATGTTCATGCTTCATAACCCGGGAATAATATACCACAAAGAGTTCATAACTCAGCATACCAACTTTTCGGTTTCGATAGAACCTAGATTACCAGTACTAATGATCCCAGAAAAGAAATAAAGCTTCCACCCCACAACCAATACCCCCAGAAGTTTGAACAAACTCCCATTCAAAACATAACCTTCACACCCTACACCAGAAAATTTGACTTCAAAAACCTATCACCCCATAACCCATATCTGGACCATGATAATTCATTCCCATTCTGACAATAAATACCCAAACACCAACCAAAGCCTAGTGCTTAATATTTTAGACCCTACCACCCTACCTTACTTTCAACAATCAGAGATAACATGTAGCATCGTACCTAGTTTTACATGTTCTTTCACAGTGCCATGCCAGTCAGTGAAAGATAGTGTCCCATCTCTGGATTTACTTGCAAACGTGCATCACTTGGTAGGCAACATGCCGGCCATGCTCCTGCAACCTTCCAAGAGCGCCTCCTTCGCTACATCCAAGTAGTTTTACACCCCCCTCTGGCTTAGGGTCTCTCACATCAGCCTAGGGTCTTAATTACTTAGGAGCCATGCTGCAATTTTAAAAATGAACATTTTTTTCTATCAATTTATTGTTTTAGTACCTGTGTATTGTATTCTTTCATGTGCATGATCTTAAATTAACCTTTAATTTACCAAAAAAAATTACTAGTATTTTTTTTCCATTTTACATTTCATGCTTGTTGAACTTGATTATTGAGAATGCACATATAGATTATTTTTTCTCAAATTTCAACAATTGTTTTTCTGATATTACAATTTTGTTTGATGAAACTTATTATGATGAATTTGGGAATCCAGGGAATACTGAAGGCTTTGAAAATATTCAATATTTATCTTTGTATGAAAACATTCAGAAAAGAGTTACCTATCCTAAGGTGCTCATTATTTTATACTGTGAAACAAAGTATTATGTTTACGTAATTTTATTTTATTTTTTTCTAAATTTTGATAATATTACATAGGGATCATCCTCTCCAATTTGATTGTGAAAAGAGAATCGCCCAAAATTATTGAGAGTGAACACAGATTTTTTTCCCAAATTTTAACAAATAATTTTATGATATTACAATTTTGTTTGACCTTATTCATTATGATAAATTTGGGAATCCAGAGAATACTAAAGACTTCGAAAATATTCAATATTTCTCTCTAGATGAAAATATTGAGAAAAGAGTCACATCTCATGGAGTGCTTATTATTTCATCTTGTAAAACAATGTATTATGTCTACATGTTTTTATTGTTTTTTCTTCTTTTGATAATATTACATAGGAATCAATTTAAAAAAATAGAATATGAATGGAGTCTGGCACTTGTAACTGAAGAGTTGTCCATTCATGCCCTAGACAATGCCAAGCTTCTACAAGACTGATCACGATCTATAGCAAGATCGCATGTCTACCCCGGAGCTGGATCCGGGGCCACCCTCTCCTTCAACAGCAGCTGCAACATCGAACAACCAACAACCAGATGAATATTCAACTGTTTTTTCTTCTCTCATAAGATTTCTGGGACCCCAACGAACCAGACCAACAACCTCCAAGTTTGCTAAAAAGCTGGAATCCATTCGAGAAATCTCCTTACCTCCATCGGTGCCAAGAAAACTGCAATCGCTCTGGCAGAGAAAGGACTAGTGGGCTAGTTCACAGGATTATGGCCATCACCCAAAATAGTGCAAAAGTGGGTTGAGAGGATCTAGATCCATTTTATTCAAGGGAAAATCGCCATAAGATTTTGTGGCCGGGGATATTACACCTTTCATTTTGAGACCAAAAGTGATCGAGATCTTATATTTCGAAGTGGGCCTTACTTCATGGATACAAGGGGCTTGTATCTAAACGGATGGACTCTGGACTTTGATCCAGAACTATATGTTCCCAATGCAGTACCAGTATGGGTAAGATAACCTCACCTCCATTTACATTGCTAGAGCGATGACTCGGTTCATGCAATAGGAAATGGAGTGGGAAAATACATCGATAGAAGCGAACTCAAAGATAACATGCAGGCATGCGCAAGAATCTGTGTTGAGGTGGATCTAGGAAAGGGCCTCTCGAAAGCGGTCAAAATCAAGGTGGAAAATTGGATCCACATTCAATAGCTGAACTACAAACAAATCCCCTTCAAATGTAAGGTATGTAATGAATACAATCATTTCGCCAATAGATGTAGTAAAAGAGAAGAAACTGAAAAAAACACTGAAGAAACATCAGATCCAAAATGGGAACAAGTAAAAAAGAAAAAAACTACATCTAAACCCGCCTCTGGCTCACATCCCCCTCCTCCGCTGGGATCTACCCTCCCCACTCAAACTTCCTCCCTTGTGGGGACAAACCCTTTTGATATCCTCACTTCAACCCTCATCCCATCTGATCCGATCACCACATCCTCCCCCATTCACTCCCTCCTCTCATCTCCCATTCCCACCCCTCCTGGCTCCCATCTTCAGGAGGAAAAGACTCTCCCCCAAAATCTGGACCGAATACTAACAAGAAACCAAACAAGAGAAATCCCTCAAAACACTGAGAATATCAAAAAAGTGGGAAGGAGATCAAATAAAGAATTAAGAGATGAAGAATCAGCCAAATATATCTCATTGGGAACACAATAGGGACTGAAGAATTTTCTAGAAAAAGGACCAAAGAATAAAGACAAAGTACATAATGTAAACAAAGGACGGGGTCCTACAACAACCTAAAACAATAAATAATGATAGTTGTCTCTTGGAATTGTAGAGGGTTGGGTCACCCCTCCAATTTTTTTTTTCTAAAATACCTGATAAAAAGTGAAAAACCCGACATCCTCTTAATTCAAGAGACAAATATAAGCAGCCAAGAAATTTATGTGATCATAGAAAAATCTAGTATCTATGAAGGATTAGCAATATCAGCTATCGGAGCTTCAGGAGGGATAAGCACTATATGGGAAAAAAGGAAATGGAAACTGCAACATCACACAAAGAAATACCATTGGATAAACACTAAACTGGAGATTGTTGAAACTGGCGGGACAACCAGCATATACAACATATACTCTCCCAAACATTATAAGGACAAGGAAATATGTTGGGAAACTCTAAAAGAGATCATTGGGGATGATCGAGAAGATAACCTTCTTTTTGGAGGAGATCTAAATATAATACTCAAAGCTGAAGAAAAGAGAGGAGGGAACTTCTTGTGGGATCCAAATAGAGAAACTCTTGAAGAGATAATGGAACAAAGCAACCTACTTGATATTCCTCCTAAAAATGGGAAATATACCTGGGATAATAGAAGAATAGGTAGGGAAAACATTAAGGAAAGACTAGACATGATCCTCATCCGTGATAAGATGATCCTCAACTACAGCAGCGCTGCCTCAAGAATTATTCATTCAACAGTATCTGAACATAAACTTGTTTTGATGGAAATGGGCATAGCTAAAAACTAAGGGCCACTACCATTCAGATATAACCAGCTTTGGGGCAGTAGCAAAGAAGCACAAAAAGAGGTGGAAAAAGTTTGGGGGAAAAACATCAGCGGCTCCCCAACTTATATTTGGGAAACCAAAATAAAAGCCACAAAAATAAGTTTGAAAAATTGGGCAAAAAACAATACAAAGAACCATACAAAGAAAAAGAGCACCTCAAAAAAGAGCTAAATGAGATCCAAGAGGAATTGGAAAACAACGAAAGCACCATAGAAAAGCAAGCAATAGAGAAATAAGTTCAATGGAAAATCTACAGAAACAACAGAAAAGAGGAAGAGACTTGGAGGCTCAAGTCTAGACAATTATGGATGCATGTTGGAGACAAGAATACCTCCCTTTTCCATAACTCGGAAAAAACCAGAACAATAAAGAACAACATTGAAAAAATTACAGGAGGAGAAGGGTAAGAGTTAAAAGGGCAAGAGGAAATAAAAAATGAGGCCTTCAACCACTTCAGAAATCTACTCACTGCACCAATCAGTCAGGAAAATCTTGAAGAATTTCTGAGACATATCCCAAGAATTATTGATAATAGCAGCAACATTTCACCCACTAAGGAAGTGACGGAAGAAGAAGTAAAGGAAGCTGTTTGGAATTTGCAACCGGACAAAGCTCTGGGACCAGATGGTTTTCCTATAGCTTTCTATAGAACCTTCTAGAAAATCATTAAAAAGGATCTGTTGAAAAAGATTAGATATGTAATGAGAAAAAGAAAGATTGGAGGATACACAAACTCAACCTTCTTGGCCTTAATACCAAAAGATCCCCATCCTTCTACTCTAAACTGCTTCAGGCCCATATCCCTCTGCAAAAAATCCTACAAAATCATTTCCAAAATTATAGCTGGTAGGATTAAACCCCTCCTTCCCAACCTTGTCATTAAAAATCAAGGAGGTTTTGTCCCCAACAGGCAGATAGTGGATAATGTTATTTTAGTCCAGGAGGCTATTCACACCAGTCTCAACAACAATGAAAAAGGATTTGTTCTAAAAATGGATATGGAAAATGCCTTTGATAGAGTGAATCTTTCCTTTCTTGCATATGTCTTAAGAGCATTTGGCTTCTCAGAAGAATTTGTTGAACTAATACAAGCATGCATAATGGGCCCTTGGATAGCCCCACTCATCAATGGTAGGCCGTGCAAATTCTTCCAAAGTTCAAGGGGCTTAAGACAAGGATGCCCTCTCTCCCCCTACCTCTACATCATAATGGTTGATTCCCTCAGTAGAAATTTGGAACATTGCAGAAGAAACTCCACCTTAACAAGCCTCTCCATAAGAAGAGGCACTAAAAGAATAAATCACTCTCTGTTTGCAGATGATACTCTTCTAATGGGAGGAGCATCCTGTATAGTGGCAAAAATATTGAAATCCATTTTGGATAGCTTCATGGAGGTCTCTGGAGGCTTGATCAACAGCGGAAAAATCTACTTGTACAGTTGGAATACCCCCATAAGAACCCTGCAGAAAATGTCACAAATCTTGAACATCCCCTTTCAAAACAGCTAGGACCATTTTCAATACGTGGGGCTGCCAATAAGAAAGAAAAATATGAAGAACGAGATATGGAGCAAATTTGCTGAAAAAATGAAAGTAAAAATCCAGGCTTGGGGAATGCTCTGGCTAAACCAAGCAGGAAAAATTATGCTAATAAAGTCCATTCTAGCAGCTTTGCCTTTATACCAATTTTCCCTTATATCGGCTCCTACAAGCATCCAGAAATTTCTTATGGCAGGAAGGGAAAAGAGAAAAAAATAAATTTAGCCTAATTAATTGGAAGCAGGTAACGACTACTTACAAACAGGGGGGTCTATCCATAAAACTTCCAGGACTGATGAACATAGCATTGGGAAGTAAAATTACTTGGAGATTCCTAACAGGGGAAAAATTTTGGTGGAAACCTGCCCTAGAAGCTGATATCTCAATGGACCAAGGTCCATAATTCTGGAAAAGAATCCTCTGATAAGGCCCTACACTTAGATATGGAAAGCCATCATCAATGCAACACAACTCATCAAAGATCATATCACCATGAGACCAGGAAATGGGGATCAAATAAACATATGGAAAGACAACATAATGTGGCACCCACCCCTGGGGATAAACACAAGCATAAAGGATTTAAAAGAGTGGATGACAAAAGAAGGTCTCCACAAGCTAAGTAACATCTCCACCTGGGAGATAGATGGAGACTGGAAGCAATGGGACATTCCAAATCTCCCATCCAAACTAATTGATCAATGGGATAAAATAATTGCCTTATTAGCACGGGCAGCTCCAATAAAAAAAAACAAGGAAGATATCCACATATGGGAACCAATAGGAGGAGACTATACAGTCAAAATAGGATACCAAAAACTTTATGAGAAGCAAAACAATCAATACTGGAAGTATTGGAGATTATCATGGAAGGTAGAATCCCTCCCCAAAATAAAAATCTTTATGTGGATTTTACTACACAGTAAATCATTAACCGCAGAGAACTTAAAAAAAAGAGGAATAAGTGGGCCATCTCAATTCCCATTATGCAGAAAGGAGGAAGAAACAATCCAACACTTATTTTTGGAATGCTCTTCTCAAGAAAATGCTGGAAGGCAATGGTGATACCCATAGTAGCAAATATAAATTAGAATGTCCCCCTAAATCAATTTATAAGCAGATGGAAAATCAGGTATCCACACTCCCTAAAAAACAAGCAAACAATAAAGAAACTCTGGAACAACCTACCTTCGTTTCGCTGCTGGCAATTATGGCTAGCTAGAAACGGAGCGATTTTCAAGGATAATACCCCAATAGTAAGTAAAGTCACATCAAAATCTTGGGGGCTAATGGTGGAATTTCTCACAGCAAAAGGGGTCAAAGGAATCAGCTTCAGTCAACTCCAAGAAGAAGAAAGGAATTGGATAAGCTTTGCAGCAAACAAGATCAACCAGACTCCTCAAGTGAAAAGCACAACAAGACATCAAAACTGGAAAATAAGGAAAACCGAAGAAGAATTTCAAACCTGGATAAAAACTCTTAACAAAACATGCCTCTTTTTTGATGGTGCATCAAAAAATAATCCAGGCCAGGTAGGAACTGGAGGAATTATAATGTTACACAATCAGTCAATACAGAGACCTTACAATTGGGGCCTTGGACAGATGACAAACAACAAAGCAGAGGCATATGGGCTTTGGCTCGGACTTAAAATTATAAAAGAAAAAAAGATCAATGAAGCCATCATTTTTGGGGATTCAGCTATCATTATTAAGGCAATGGCAATGAACTCACTTCCGAAAAATGCAGAGCTAAATCAAATCTTGAATAGAGCACAAAAAATGTCAAGGCAGATTGGTAAAATATAATTTTTTCACATTCTAAATAAGAACAAAAAATTAGCAGATGAGCAAGCAAACAAAGGAGTAAATCAATTTACTGGACAAGCTCATATTGGAGAAATTAATATTAAAATCCCTATCCCTTAATCTACCCTTTTTCTCCCATGATGCTCAACAATCAAATCATATCAGACCAAGACTCCAAAGCTGTCATCAAAATCCCCTTTGAAATCATAGCCAAATCCAAAGCCATCATCAAAATTCCCTTTGAAATCATCACCAAGCTTCTAGAAAAATCTGAAATATATCATAATCTCTGCAAAATATATGAAATAATTACACATAGGAGTTCTCCATCCCATGTAATCATGCTCCACGTGATCAACCTACACCCTTTCATTCTCTCATCCCTTCATAAATTGTGCTACTCTCAGTCATTTTCTCAACTTTAAATTTCTTCTTTTCCTCTCCATAAGCTTCTCACACCATCTGCAGTGCTTTCCTTCCACACTCTCTGGTTTTTCTCACACTCTTCCTCACTCTTTCCTCGCCCAATGCCATCCTTTTCTCATCTCCCCTTATCCCCTCATCCCTCTTATCTGGCCCCACTCCCATTTATGTGAATGCTAGCTTTAATGCTGCGCTGTTTCCATCTCCAGTGAGCTGGGCGCTCACCCCTCTCACGAATCTTCACCTAACTTTTCTCCAGCGTTATCCCTGTTCAACAATTAGTAAGTGGTCTTTTCCTTCAATAAAGACAATGTTTAAGAGAAAGGAAGCAGCGCGGCTAGGGGTCTTACCAAAGAAATAAGGAGCAGCCAAGCCATACATCGACAATAGTGGAAAGATAAATATGGATCCTATGGAGAACATAGCACATCCATGTGCCTTCTGCAAGTCACATAAAATTGTGATTGAAAGCCTCAAAAATCAGATACTGCAAGACAAAGAAAAAACTAAAGCAGAAATGACATATATAAGATCGCAATGGAAGACATGTAACGAAGAAATAAGGACTATGAGGAACAATTGTAGTCGTCTACAAGAGTCAATCGACATCATCAAAGAAGCACTGAACAAAAAGTTGGAGCAAGGATCCACTTCAATGGATCAAGGAAGCAAGCAACGTGGAAGCGAGAACACTGTCAACAAATAGGCCATCAAAGCTTTTATCACCTATGATTTCAGTTTTAAGTTACAACAACAATATTAGTTTATAATGAAAGTCAAATGTATTGTGTTATTATTCTAGTTTGTTAATTAGTATAGTTCCAATGTAACCACCTCCAGTTCTAAAAGGAGGGGAGAAAAGTGGAAAACAAGAAATACATGCCAAGATATAGCACCCAAGCAGATTTCTTTCTGCGCCAAAATTGGGAATTTTGTAATGGAGAAATTTCTCTCCTCTTTTATTTTTAGAAATACAACATAACCGATTTTTTTAGAAAAAAAAAAAAGTTACATAGGAATCATCCTTTCCAATTTAATAGTGTTTGAAGAACTCGCGAAGATTATTGAGAGGGCATACATAGATTTTTTTTTCTCAAATTTTAACAACTGATTTTCTGATATTACAAATTTTAAATTCCCATATGGAATGGTGAAAGGAAGTATTAATTGCAAATTTTCCATTTCATTCAAAAAATTTCAAAAAATTCTTAGCCTCTAAATGTGAATGTCAGTTTGGAAGCTACAAAACAAATTGATATAATTCAAGAATACATGAACAAGGACACTTTACACCCAATACCGTTGAATGTAATCACATACATTATAGAAGAAAACCAATATCTACAATGTAAAGAGACAACTTTGGAGACTACTTTTTTTATGGAAATGATGGACACAAAAGCTATTAAACATTAAGAACATATGCTATTAAACATTAGGGTTACCTAGGCATTAGGTTTCAAATTCGACTAGTTTAGTCTCATTCTGGTAAACATGCCTGATTACAAACCCTAAAAGTAATGAAAATCACGATCTATTATTTCAGATCGATCTCCAGTGGCCTCGTGCATTGTCAGATAAAGCTTCGATGGCCTCGTGCATCCTCCTACGCCATAGTTTGGCCTTGAACTCACTTTCCAATCTACAAGAAAAATGCCTATAAAGGTATGTCTTAAAGAAAAAATTTGCTTCAAGACTCTCCATTCATCCAACAAATAACAAAAACTAAAAGGGAAGTTTTAATAAACCATATGTTTACATCTCGAGACCATTCCTTCCAACTACTTTCACCTTTCAATTACTTCTCCCTAAGATGATCAAATGATTTAACATCTTCCAATCGTCTAACATATAATTCAAAGGCCCAAAATAGTGGTAGGTGGGCGAGAAGAAAGTTATTCTCGAAGGGGAATGCCTTACTACATAAAAATATGTCGCATATAATAAAAACATAAATAAATATACATATTTAGTTATTTTAATTAAAAACATTATAAAACATCGATAATCTCAGTCTTACACATAAAACATCAATAATCCCACTCCCACTATGCTCGATCCATTGTCAATATTACAACCCATAATGAAGGAGATGTGGTAATTAATATTACAACCTAGTATAAAGGAGGCATGACAATTGGAGCCATAAATAAATTATTTATATGTTGTCTTTAGAGAGATAAATTAATTTAAAAAAAAACAACTTATATTTTCCTTCTAAATATTTCAATATAGGACAGAAATAAATTATTTGAATATCTATGTTATGTAATATATTTCATTATGAACATGGCAGAGAAAATATTCCTTATTGCATTGGGTATGGTTTGTCTCTAGTCAACCACTTCTATTCCCTTTCTCACAATGATGTAGATGGAATTATCTTCATTTGCCTTGGTACCATTTCACTCTTCATTGATGAACATTATTTTTTCATAGATCTCCCAACTTCCATGTTAATTGGAACTTCAAAATATTGTATTCCTTCGTCCTCTGGTTCGCCCCAGCCCTTTGCTTCTCTATCCTCGACGAATGGTTCCAAGATAGTTCCCTTAGTCATTAGGATGTGTGTGCCCTTCTCTAAGGTGAATGATTCATTTTTTCCCTCTGTTGCAAGTAATATCATTGCAAAGAGAGTTGCTTCATCCTCTGCATGTATGGTGGGTGGCTTGACTTCACCTTTTGATTCTGAAAATTTTGAAAATAATGACGTTCCCTACAATATCCTAGTGGGATGTTAGGTCCCTATATTACTAGTATATTCCCTTATTGTTGTTAGTGTAACCCCCTTATTGTTATTTTTGTACCCGTGTAACCCCAATATTTTTATTATTATGCCCTTACATTATTATTGTTAGGTCAACTAGGATTATATTGTGATCCCATGGGCTCCTATATATAGAAGGAGGTTTTGTCATTTGTATCATCCAAGAATTGTTCATTTATGTAATGTATCGGAGGTTTCCCCCTAGAAGTGGCTGATTTCCAAGGTGTTGATCTCTCTTTTCTTCTAATTTTGGAGCTGGTTTCATAATATTTGGTATCAGAGCTTTGGATTTTAGGGTTTCATTGCTCCAAGTAGGTCATCATGGAATTTTCGACATAATATCTTTTATACGAAGTTTTAGAAGCTGAAATTATTACAAAGCGAATTCGAAATCCTGAGGAAATTCGTGTAAAAATTTTAGATCTTGGTTCACTATATTTTCCGAGATATGATCTATAGAAGTTAGGGTTTTTTTAGGCTCCCGAATTTCACCTAGAAAAAGTCATTGTTGTAATTTCGCAATAAATTTTTTTATAAGAAGTTTCAGAAGCTGAAATTTTTATAGAGCGAATCCTAAACCCTGAGGAACTTCCTGTAAAAATTTCAGATCTTGGTTCGCAATATTTTCAGAGATATGATCCGTGGAAATTAGGTTTTTTCAGGCTCCCGAATTTCATCTCAAAGAGGTGACCATGGGAAAATCGTCATAACTCTCTCTATGAGCATCGGATTGGAATTCTGCAAAAATTGGTAGGAAGTACATAGACTTTAGTTTCCCTTTTATCAATTTCATAGCTGAAGGAGGAAACAATGACACGTGGCACGTTGTACAAGTTCGCTCTACTGAACCAATCCATAATTAGGTCATTGTGGGAGATTGGGCATAACTTTGCCTTGAAGAATCCAAATTAGTTTAGACCTTTGGAATTCGAAAGAAGATTTAGAGGGCTACTATAGGACTTAATTTCAGATATTGAAGATCCAAAATCGCAGAGGTAATTCAGTTTTAATATCGAGCTCCTCAATAGCAAGAAAAAAAATATCAATATTGGGTTCTAAAATACCTCCTAAAAAGAATTCAATTCCCATTAAGCCTTCAAGAGGCTCTACTATGAATCATGAGGAAAAATAAGTGCAACATGACATATCAAAATTACAAGAGAAAGTGCACCAAATTTGCTCTCGCAAAGAGAAAAAAAGAAAAGAAATGGAAGTTTTGAAGAAAGGCGTGGAAGCTAAGATGGATGGTTTGAAGAAAGGCATAGATGGTTTGAAGAATGACATGGAAGCTAAGATGGATGGCATGGAAGCTGGAATGGAATATAAGATGGATGACATGGAAGAAAAAATGGAAAACATGAATAATGATCTAAAAGCAGACATGGAAGGTTTGATAAAGTTGATACAAGAAATGTTTCCTAATGGTGAAAAGAGAGTAGAGGAAACTCATGATGAGAACAAAATAAATGTTAATTGTGATTTCATAAACTCTAATGTTGGATGGAAGACCCACCATATTCCAAATATGGATATGAGGAAGTTTGATGGCAAGGACCTTGTAACATGGATACTACAGATGGAGCAATATTTTGATCCCAATAATGTGCAAAACACACAAAAGGTACACATTGCAACTTTACATTTAGAAAAAAATACATTTGTATGGTATCGATGGCTTTTCTCCCATAAAAAAATTGTTACTTGGTCAATTTTTATGGAGGAAATGATAGCATATTATGAGGATACAAAGAGAAACACCTTCTTTAGCCAATTGATAAATCTCAAACAAAAGGGTTCAATGGTGGAGCACATTTAGGACTTCCAAAAATTGAATATAAGGGTAACTGATATTCCAGAGGAACACATTATTGATGTCTTCATAGGGAATTTAAAGGATAAAATCCAACATGAAGTTTGTGTTTTGGAACCTGATTCATTGGGGAAGGCATTCAGATTAGCAAGAAGAATTGAATGTAAAATTATGGTGACAAGGAAGTCTACCACTCACATATATAAGGATGGAAGTATTGCTACTCCTAGACTTCCACAACCTACAAGGTTGACACCACAAAAATTGGAAGAAAAAAGAGAAAAAGGGCTTTTCTACAGTTGTGATAGAAAATTCACTAAAGGTCATAATTGTGTTGAGAAGAAATCATTTTACATATATTGTGAAAAGGAGACAGAAAATTAACAAGAAACTTCAAAGGAAGGGGATATACACTAGGAACCAACCCTAGAATAAGAAGAAATGAGTCTGACCATATTGTGTAATGCATTGGCAGGTATTACAACTCCTAAAACTCTCAAGATAGAAGGACATATCAAGAAGAAAAGGGTAATCATGTTGATTGATTCAGGTAGTACCCATAATTTTATTCATTGTATGGTAGGCAAGAAATTGAATTGTTTCCTATACCTAGCACCAGAATGTCAAGTGATGGTTGCAACTCTAGAAAATGTCATAATATCAAGCTAACCATGGGGGAATATGTATTGAATAGTCCAATTCTTTCCATTCCAATGGGAGGCGTTGATGTTGTACTAGGAGTACAATGGTTACAATATTTGGGGACGATATCTTTTAGTTTTCAAGAACTTTTCTTGAAATTTGTTTCGAAAGGAAAGGAAGTCAAATTACAAGGTATCGCAGGGAAGCTGAGAAAGATAATAAGCTCCAATTTCATGAAAAATCTTCTGAAGAAAGAACAACGAGGCATAATTGCACAATTATGCTCACTAGAAGTTCCAACATCAAAATCATCAATTTCTCCAGATCTCCAAAAAGTCTTGGAAAATCATTCCAAGGTGTTTCAAACTCCCAAAGGACTCCCACCTATTCGTGATCATTATCATGTTATTCATTTGATTCCAGGAAGTGTTCCTCCAAACATCAGGCCTTATAGATATTGTTATGTCTAAAAGAGCGAAATTGAACATATGACTGCAGAAATGTTAGAGGTTGGTATAATTCAACCTAGTCAAAGTTCTTTCTCTACTCCAATATTATTGGTGCATAAAAAGGATGGATCATGGTGCATGTGTCTGGATTATAAGGAGCTCAATAAGATCACTATTAAATATAAATTTCCCATTCTTGTGATTGATGAATTATATGGAGAAATTTATTTTACCAAGTTGGATCTTCGTTCAGGATATCACCAAGTTAGAATGAAGATGGAAGATATAATTCCAAAAAAAACATTTTGAACTCATGAGGTTCATTATGAATTTTTGATCATTCCTTTTGGCCTTACCAATGCACCTTCTACAATTCAAGGGTTCATGAATTCCGTTTTCAAACACTTCCTTAGAAAATTTGTGCTAGTATTTTTTGATGATATATTAATCTACATTAGGTCTTGGAAGGATCATGTTCAACATGTTGACAGGGTGCTCAAACAATTGGAGGAGAAACAATTGTATGAAAAAACATCCAAATGTTTCTTTGGAGTACAAGAGGTGGAATATCTGGGTCATATTGTATCTCATGAGGGTGTTAAGGTAGACCCTAAAAAAATTAAAGCCATTAAGGAATGGAAAGTCCGCACAAACATAAATTAGTTGCAAGGATTTCTCAGGTTAACAAGGTATTATCACAAGTTTATTAAGAAATATGGGAGAATAGCAGGACCTCTAACAAAATTATTGAATAAAGATGCATTTTCATGGACTCTCGAAGCAACTAAGGCCTTTGAACATCTTAAAGAGGAAATGTGCCTAACATCGGTCTTAGCTATGCCAAACTTCACAAAAACATTTATTGTCGAATGTGATGCCTCAGTAAATGGAATTGGTGTTGTTTTAATGAAAGAAGGAAACAAATTTCTTTTGAAATGCATCCAATCAAAGGAAAGTATTCACAGAAATCTATTTATGAGATGGGAATGTTGGCAATACTACATGCACTAAATAAATGGCGACCTTACCTAATGGGAAGACACTTCAATGTAAAAAATCACCATGATAGTCTTAAACACTTTCTAGAACAAAGACTATATTTAGAAGAGAAACAAAAATGTGTCACAAAGATGTTGGGTTATGACTTTGAAATCATCTACAAAAAAGGGAAGCTAATTGTTGTTGCAGATGCACTCTCAAGAAAGGATGAAGAGGTGGAAGCATTGCTTTGTGCCATTTCTATTATACAACCAGATTGGATAATTGAAGCAAGGGATGAATGGAAGAAGGACGAAGAAGTGTGGACACTCATTCAAAATTTGTAAAAATATCCTAGTACATTTGATACATTTAGTTGGAAAAATGATTCCTTATGGTACAAAGACCACTTATATATTTGTAAGAATTCCTAACTAAAACAAAATATTATTTTGGAATTGCACACTTCTCCTTTAGGAGGAAACTCAGGATTCTTAAAAACTTACCACAGGGTGAAGAAAGCTTTTTTTTGGGATGGCCTTAAATCTTATATTCAAAAGTTTGTGGCAGAATGCTTGGTTTTCCAACAAAATAAAGTTCAGACAATTAAGACCCCAGGTCTTCTACAACCTTTATCCATTCCAAATCAACATTGGGAGGAGATTTCAATGGATTTTATCACATGTTTACCTAAGTCTGAAGGAAAGAGTGTCATCATGGTGCAATTTGATAAACTTACCAAGTATGCGCACTTTTGTCATTATCTCATCCATTTAAAGAAAGTACAGTTGCTACTGCATTTATGAAAACAATTCAAAAGCTACATGGAAACCCAAAGATTATTGGAAGTGACAAAGATCCTATTTTTATAGGAAATTTTTAGACGGAATTATTTTCTTGTTTGGTTACTCAACTAGCTCATAGCTCATCATATCATCCTCAATCCGATGGTCATATTCAAATAGTGAATAAATGTTTGGAAGGATATCTTCTTGGTTTTGTATTTGATAAGAAAACACAATGGGTCAAGTTTTTACCTCTCGCTAAATGGTGGTATAACACTTCCTTCCATACTGCAGCAAAAATGACCCCATTTATGGCACTTTATGGATATCATCCACCATCCATCGCATCATATTTAAGAGAAAATTCTAAGGTTCAAGCAGTGGAAGATCACATCGAGCATCAAAAAGAAGTTCTCCAACTCTTAAAGGATAACCTAAATTTGGCACAAAATTGAATGAAACAACAGGAAGATCAACATTGCAGCGAGAGAAGTTTTCATGTAGTATATAGGGTATTTTTAAGGCTACAACCATACAAACAAATTTCCCTCAAGCAAGCTAAGAAGGATAATAAATTATCGCCAAATTAATATGATCCTTAGAAGGTGTTGCTAAATATTGGTACTATGGCATAAAAGTTGGAGCTTCCTGCTTCTTCGGGAGTGCATCCAGTTTTCCATGTTTCATGCTTAAAGAAGATTATAGGTGACAAAATTCTAGTTCAAACAATATTTCCAGAACTTGAAGAGGAAGGAAAAATCATCTTGGAACCTGAAGCAGTCACGGAAACGATAACTCGACAGCTACGAAATTGATCAATTTCAGAGTATCTCATCAAGTGGAAGAACTTACCCGCTTAAGATTCTACATTGGAGGATGAGAATTTTATATGGAAGCATCCGGAGCTACTCAAGCGTTGAGGAAAAAAATTCTTTGGAGGAGAGGGGCATGTTAGGTCCCTATATTACTAGTATAGTCCCTTATTGTTGTTAGTGTAACCCCCTTATTGTTATTGTTGTACCCCTATAACCCCAATATTGTTATTACTGTGCCCTTACATTATTATTGTTAGGTCGGCTAGGATTATATTGTGATCCCATGGACTCCTATATATAGAAGGAGGTTTTCTCATTTGTATCATCCAAGAATTATTCGTTTATGTAATGTATTGGAGGTTTCCCCCTCGAAGTGGCTGATTTCTAAGGCGTTGATCTCTCTTTTCTTCTATTTTTGGAGCTAGTTTCATAACATGGACTCTTGTTTGATCACACACCCCCCTTATTTTTTTGATGTTGTGAAAACTACAATGGGTATTCCTTTCCAAAGGATGCCAATACATGAATCCGCTTCACTAGAATTCCCTCTGGTGGCTAAAGCTTTCAAATAGGAAAATTTATTCTCAAAGTGAAAAATAATATGCATATTTAATGGCTCTTGGCTGATATTGGTATATATTCACTCTTGGATTTATGAGAACTAGAAATCATTAATTTCATATGAGCTGAACATCAATCCTTTGGCCAAAGGTTTTTTTGTACCAGTATTTGATAAATATGAAGATCGGGAGTTTATCTTTGACTTCGGTTTGTGGTTCTGGGGAAGTGTAGGGTTACCTATGAAACCATGGTCCCCCTCTTTCAATCCCCTTTCATCCTCAATTTGTACAACTCCAGTTTGGGTAAGACTTCCTAATATATGTCTACATATGTAGAATCTTCCATCATTGAATGCTATATGCAATGCTTTAGCCATATTTTATCATCATAGTGATGATACAAAATTGTAATTGAAACCCACATATGCTTTCATTTGTGTGGAGATGGAATTTAGTAAATTTTTTCCTCTATAAATCAATATGAAAGATCAATATTTTCTATGGGTACAAAAGCTAGAATATGAAAATATTTTTTTCCACTACAGAGCTTGTTACAAAATAGGGCATTCATTTAAATTTTTTCCCAAAGCTAGGAATACCAAAGCTATGAAAAACAACCACAAATCAAGCTAGTGGGAAGGTACCAAATCAGGGCATTATACTATCTTTAAAGAAGATATCCCCTCATATATCAACAAAGAGGCAAATCAGTAAGAGATATCAGAACCCAAGAAATCCCCTCATAAGGCACATGGAAACACATCAACAAACCAAGAGGAGGTAACATGTGTAAAGGAGACCAATGAAAATCTTGTGGTCTTTAGTTACCCAACTCTTAAAAACAATTTTGAATTTTTTTTCCTTGGGTTGTTTTCTAAAAAATGGCCAAGGAAAACTTAGGGTTTTATGGTGCCTTCTCTATCTCATTCCATCTTCTTGGGCGGAGAGGAAAAAGAGGATGAGCCACATAAGAATCTTGATAATTTGGATAAGAACTGAGATGAAAAGCATAAAAATGAGCCCCCAGATATAGAAGATAATGCAGGTTGGATCCAAGTGCAGAAAAATGACATATATAGTTCACCAAGGAAAACAAGAATTCAGATGAAGCTAAACAAAAATGATAAGCTGGACAAAGTTAAAACAATAAATAGTTAAGAATGGGATGAAAAGTATTTAGATACTAAGGGTCTTTTGGAAAATCTATAGCTGGAATATGATTTTTTTGTTTTGTTTTGTAGAGCTCTTGACTAAGGACTTGGATTGATCCTACTTGTTCAATCCCAAATCCTTAAGGAATTTTCGCATCACTTCTTTGAGAAGAATTGTAATGGCTATGGACCTGATCCCAGATATTTTTATACAATTTAAAATATATATATATATATATATATAATATATATATATATATATATATATATATATATATATATATATTTCATTATTAACTTCATATATAAGTATATATAAAGGTAAATTTGATCTAAAATATAGCAAATTTTTGTTGAAATTTCAATTTTAAGTTTTGTATTCTACAAAATCCAAACATCCAAGGAAAAATTTAAGATATTGTGTCCATTTATGAATTCAAAAATATAAATTAAAAAATTAAAAATACACACACACACACACACACACACACATATATAAAATACTAGAGGTATTAAATATGTTGAAGTGCAAACGTTTTTTAAGTTTTGCACTTTAAAATAGGTTCACATATCAAGAGATTTGATACCTATCGGCCCATGGTAGATATGTGGTTAAGATGTATCTATATTGGCCTTCCATGTTTTTCATGGAGTTGACATATCCATTCATACATTCAAAAGTGAATTTTAAATAACAAGAAATCACAATCTTGCTAGGAATTGTATTGTTGGATTCCGCTAAAAGAAATAATTTCATCTATTAGTTAGACTGAGCTAATGTAGATCCATATAAATCTTTGAATCTGTCAGTGATTGAAAAGAATAAAATATTTAAGAGCTTAAACTAATTTTAAAACAATAAACTTGAAAAAATATTTGCATTTCAAAAAATATGGTTTTACTGAAAGTTGAAGACTTTCATTTTTTAGCCTTTCTGAAGACACGTTTGGTTTATGAGCATTTCTTGAGCCACCAGAATCATTTCTCCCCATTGAGGAGGTTCTGGTCCTCCAAAAACATGAATACATTCTGAAATATGCATGTTCCCTTGTCAAGCCACACTTTCAACATATGCATTTCATGCAAACTTGTGGCACATTCTTTACAAATTACATACAAGACCAAACACAACTCAAGCAACCCCATACTTTCCAAGAGTTTATAATACACACCCTTTGGTCAAGTTTACATCATAATAGAAAAAAATGTCCAAACTATCAATAAAAACACGCCAAAAGCATCACCATTTCTTTAATAAGTGATGGAAAACACATCATCACTTTTACAATCATATCAGAACACATGTTTTACAAATTACATCCATGACACGCTACCATATCTAGTAAAAATATCTCTTACTCAAAAAATTGAATGGGTTGTATTTTTGGAGTTGCTTCACTTGTTGAACAAATTTATTAATTGGTTCCTGCACAGATTCTTTGTCCCTCTTCATACACTGCTATGGACGGAGCTCCCAACATGTGGCTCTCTGATGCCCCTCCTCATTGTAGTAACTACAATGATTCTTTCTCCTTCAAACTCTCAGGATCGTCTTGGAATGCTTATTCCTAGTGCACCTCTGATAAGTTCCTGTGGAATCCTCATTGTCACAGGAATGTGATGTGGATCTCCCATCATTCACCATTGGTTTCTCACTAGTTCTCTTGGAGCATTCTCCAACCTCTTTTCTAACATACCCAAGTCCTACATTGATCCAAGATCTTTTTCTTATAGATGCATTAAATAATTACATATAACAGAGCACTTAAAACCATGAAACATAAGCACATAAAAGGAAGAAAAAAGATACCATAACACACATGATATCAAGACACCCAAAAATTTATTATGGATTTTTTCCAATTCAAACTATGTCTGCAGGCCTTGATCAACAGTGGGGATGCCTTCATTCATTAAGTGGCAAGAAGAAGAATAAGTACAAGTAAAATTACATAAAGCACCCTTGTACCTCCAATATGGATAATGGGCGAAAAATGGAGAGCCTTGATGCACAAAGGGACATCACCATTGAGATCTTGTCACAGAGAGGTGTAAAATCGACATAAAATTTGTCGCAAATGGACACTGGAAAGTTCTTCACCCCAAGGAATATCTTTGATGCCCTCAATATTCCATGGGCAGGGTTCCGCCCCTCTGGCCTGCTCCTGGTTCCGCTCCTTCTCTACCCTACCTTGGCTCACTGAATAAATGACGTGATTTATATGACATCGGCTATAGAATATTCAATGTTGGGGCCGGTGGTGCGTTGGCAGCACCCACCGGCAGAGTCCAATGGGGAAGGCAGAGGGTCCGGTTTCAAACCTGACACAACCCATATTAGAAATATTTGTTTGTGCATTTTTTTGTTTTGATTGGAATGATAATTTTGGAGGGACCGCCCACTTGAGGGAAGACCATGTGGGCCAGGCGGGTTTGACCCCCGTTGGTCCCATTTTACTGCCTCTAGGTGGTTACAATGTGGTAAGGTATGATTATTTAAAGGGGTATGCCGGTCCGTCAGTGGTGGTCCACCTCCCCACCTCCATTTGTGTTACATGTAACAACCACCGAGCGTGGCAAGGGTGACAACCCACCCCCCAATATTATTTGGACTATGGCTATGGTGGGTGGTGGGGTTGATGGCCTGCCACCTTAATAAATTTTTTTTGTTTTTTTTTATAACCCATGGAAATTTTTAAATATTCTTGAAACTGTAGGTCATTGGGAAAATTAAACATCCAACAATTTTTCTTGCTTCTCCGGTGCTAGGTTGCTTGTCAGTTGATGGTGAAATTATGGGACACTTAAACCTGGCCCACTGCCTAACTTTGACCACAACTTTGACTTGCTCTAACTTCTTCATACGACCTTGGATTGAGGCATTGTTTGTACCATTGGATTCAGAATGAAGAAAAATTTGACATGGTCCTCGTCTTGTTGTCATCTGGACAATTTGATTTTTGAGCAATTTTAAGCCACTTGTCCTCTGAGATCCTCCTGGATCAATCCTCCCCACTGAGGAGCTTTTGGACCACCAAAAGTATTAACACATCTAGCACACTGATTGTGTCTTCGCCAAACCATACTTTCAATCACCTGCACAAAAATATGGTACATCTTTTGCAATCATATACAAACCACACATGACTCAAACAACCCCACACTTGCCAATAGTTTATAGCACACACTCATTGGTCAAGGATTACATAATAAAAACCAATACTTCATCTACTCAAAAGGCCAAAAATATCATCGTTGAATTTTGAAGCAATAAAAGACACATCAACACTTTTACATTTATTCGCAACGCATGATTTACAAATTGTGGCCATAACTAGATACTACCTCTAAAAAAACCATCTTTTACTTAAAAAAATAATGGGTCATCTCCCTGTGGCGGATTTTCTTGTGGAATGTCTTATATGACCGGATTCTTCATGGGTTATTTTTGGGCTTGACGTGTTTGACATGTAGATCTCTGGTGTTCATCCTTATGGCAATGATCCTTCCTCTTCTAGACTTTCTGGATTGTCTTGGAACACTTCCTCCCGGTGTGCCTCTAATAAGTGCTCATGGATCCCTCATTATCGTTGTATTGTCATGAGGTTCTCTCATCACCTGTTGTGTGTGGGTCATTGGCTGTCTTGGAGCATTCCCCAACTTCCTTCCTGACATACCCAAGTCCTGCATGACAGGGAAATTATTCTACTTTGATAGGGTTTATGATTCCTTGGTCATTAATGTCGAGGCCCTTTCCCTGATATCCCATTTTCTTCAAAAGTTTTGATCCTATACCTATAGTATTTTTTTCAAAAGCAATGAAATTATCATCATGAAAAGTATATGAAATTGAGGAATCACATTTTACCTCAAGGGGGTTATGCTGCAGCTTCTCCAAGGCCTCGTCCTTAGCTTGCAACTGGCGTAACAAACTTTGTTTCTCCTTTTCTACTTCCTGTAGGAGTCTCCTTAGTTTAGTATTTTATGCTTGAATTATTTGATTGATATCCTCAAGTTCCTAGAGCCATGTCACATTGGGTGACCTTTTCCTCTTTGGTACATCATCTGTTGAAATTTTTGTTTCATCGCTCGAATATGAACCCAAATCGATGGGTCCACTTGTTGTGATACAGATTTCATCCAATTCGAACTATGTCTCTAGGCCCTCCTCAACAGTGGGGAGGCCTTCATTCATTAAGTGTCAAGAAGAAGAATAAGTATAAGTAAAATTACATAAATCACCCTTATACGTCCAATCTAGAGAATGGGTGAAAAATGGAGAGCTCTGATGCAGAAAAAGACATCACCTTTGAGATTCTGTTGCCGAGAGGTGTAAAATGGACATAAAATTTGTTGCAAACAGACATTGGAAAGTTTTGCACCCCATGGAATATTTTTGATGACCTCAATATTCCCTAAGCAGGGTTTCACCCCTCTGGCCCGCTTCTGCTTTTCCCTTCCTTGGCGCACTGCACAAATGATGTGATTTATATGACATCGGCAACAAAATATTCAATGTCGGGGCTGGTGGTGCATTGCAGCACTGACTGACAGAATCCGTTGGGGAAGGCAGAGGGTCCGAGTTCAAACTCAACCCGGCCCATCTTAGAAATATTGGTTTGCACATTTTTTTTTAATTGGAGTGATAGTTTTGGAGGGACCTCTCACTTAGGGCCCGACCACATGCGTCAGGTAGGTTTGACCCCCGCTGGTCTCATTGTACTGCCTCCGGGTGGTTACAATGTGGTAAGGTATGAATTTTTAAAGGGGTAGGCGGGTCCGTCGAGGGAGGCCGGCCTCCTCACCTCCATTTGTGTTACATTTAACAACCACCGCGGGTGGTAGGGGTGACAGCCCGCCCCCAAATATTATTTGTTGTATGGTTATGGATATATATATATATATATATATAACCCATGGAAATTTTTAAATATTCTTGAAATTGGAGGTCATTGGGAAAATTAAAAATCCAATGAATTCGCCCACTTCTCGGGTGCTAGGTTCCTTGTCGGTTGACAGTGAAATTGTGGGACACTTAAACCTAGCCCACTACCTAACTTTGACCGCAAATTTGACTTTCTATAACCTCTTCATATGACCTCAGATTGAGGCATCATTTTCATCGTTGGATTCAGAAAGGAGAACACTTCGACATGGTCCTGGTCTTGTTGTCATATGGACACTTTGATTTTTGAGCAATTTTAAGCCACTTTTCCTCTGAGATTCTCCTGTATCATACATAATGAGGAAAATCCTCCACCTTTATGGGATTCAAAATGACTTGGACCTTTATTTGATACCCCATTTCATTCAATAATTTTGATCCAATTCCTATAGTATGTTTCTCAAAAGCAGCGAAATCATCATCATAAAAAGAACATGAAATTGAAGAATCACTTTTTACCTTAGGCTTGTTATGTTTCAATTTTTCCAATGCCTCCTCATTGGCTTGTAGTTGATGTTGCAACCTTTTTTTCTCATTCTATTCTTCTTGTAGGAGTCTCTTTAGTTCATCATTATCTTCTTGAATTATTTGGTTGATCTCTTCGAGTTATTGGAGCCATGCCTTCTTTGGTTCCCTTCTCACCTTTGGCACACTTCCTGCTAAAATATTTGTCTCATCTCTTGAACCAAAACCCAAGTCAATAGGTCCACCTTGTGTAATCCCAAGAGCTGTAATCGTCATTTCATCACCTAAGTATGATCCCAGGTCAATTTGTCCAACACCTGCAAATCCTGTGAATTGTGATCTTTTCATCATCCTTTGATTCTGATTATTGGTCTTGTTCCACAGTTGCAGCTGTCTTCTGCTTTTGTTTTCTGTCGCTCCTCTTTGGCCTCAATTATGGATGCAATTTCCAACAATTCTCCTTGTTAGGCCTCTGTAGTTTGCAAGATTGGCAAGTACAAACGCTGCAGAGCCTACATCAAAACCACTTTGGAATCTGAGGATCTAGCCATCCTAGATTTAGAGAGGGATCTCTCTATATATGTGTATCTCAAAGATGTTTCTTTATTCTTGAGTATGATTTTAGGCTAGTTATGAAGAACAAGGGTTTGTTTGTTTTTGGTTGAGTGGGATAACATGAAGATGAAGGAAGTCTGTATGAAGGGTGAAGGTATGAGTAAGTGAAAGAATGGTTCAGCTGATAAGATAAGCAAGGAACAACATCAATCCATTGGGCTATGGAGTCATAAGAGGATTTAATTGTACAACAAGTTTCAAGAGTGGTCCATGGGGCAAGTCATCTATGTCAAAGGATCTCTTTAAGTTGATTTTATGGAATGAAACATTGACAGTGTGGTGAAGGAAGTAAAAAAAACAAGAAAACAAAGGACAACCTAAGATTAGGTAAGTACTTTTAAACTAGACGGCTTTTGACATGCACTTAGTGGAAAGACACAAAAGTAAATAAGATCAGGTAAGTACTTTTAAACTAGCCTGCTTTTGATATACTTTCAAGAGAAAAGAATAAAAACAAAGAATAGCTTAAGATCAAGTAAAGACTTTTAACTTAGCCTACTTTTAGCATATTCAAAGGAAAACATTCATGATAAACATAAAAAGTAGTCTAAGATCAGGTAAGTACTTTTAAACTAGCCTGCTTTTGACATACTCTTAAGCGAACTTTTCAAAGCATCTGTTGGAGATAAACTAGAGGACAGGGCCAACCATAAAATTTTCTAGCTCAGCTTTAATTGGCAGACTTCTCAAGAACATTCAAAGAAAATATCTCATGTTGTACTCAGGAAACATGGGCTTACCAACACTTCACTGGTTATACTCTATTGAATTACCTTCAAAACATATTTAGAAGAAAACATAAAGGATAAAGATTTATCAGTGAGATTTAGGGTACTTTAGAAGTAAATCCTAATCTTTATTTGTTGTTCTTTATCAGAGAAAAGTGGACAGAATGAAAACATAAAGAAAATAACAATTACAGTGAGAAACACATCACCATTGACATAGAACAGGATCCCATAAATCAGCTATTTGTATTTGATGTTCAAACCAGTTACAATCTTCAAGTCCAGTGGGTCTTTACAACTTCAAACTTGTCATCTCAGCTTATGTGTCTTCAATTAAAAAACTGAGCTACAACCAACTTCAAAAGCTATTTACATTCAACCGGTATCCAAAGACCCACCTGTAAATTGTCTTCTAAAGAAGTATTTATAGAAGAAATGAGGAGGTGGAGTGAAAGAAAGGCCTATTTGTTCAATTAATGCAGAGTAAGATTTTCTCAGCCTTTGAAGGGCCAAATGGAGAAGTTTTCAAATGTTTTAACTTTGTAAATTGATTATTACATTAAATTACATCAACTTAAGTCACTTTTGTTGACTTTGGGGGTTTTTGGTGGGCTGGCAATTAATTCTGAGCTATCTTTGACAAATATCTCTGACTGATCATTTACTGTGTATTCTTTTGAGAAAATAAATCTGCATGTGGCATTTTGAGGAGTAATAGCCTCAATGATGTGGCATTCGGAGGCTCTTTGTTGATTTTTGCTGATCTGGCACTTTGAAATTCAATAAGGCCTTTGATATTGCTTTTGTGCTTTATTCAATATGGGCTTGGTTTAGGCCTTTGAACCTTTGCTTTAGTATTCAGACTGTAAGATTATTCCTTTAATCCTATTATCTTTATGCTTAAACCTTCTCTGCTGTGAACATGAGGTTTCTGGTGCGTCGGAGGGTTTAACCATGTAAACAGTGCTCATAAAGAACAGATCAATCACTAAATGACGACTGGTAGTCCCTTTTTGTGCGATTTTTACCTCTATTTGGACCAGAAGGGTCCATATCTTCTGGCCATATTTCATTATGAATCAGGAGAAATCCTTTAGCCTGTAGAAACACCATCGAATCCTGTAAAAACCACAAAATAGGTTAATAAACCCTGCAGTATTGGAAAACTACTTGCAGAGGCTGATATGGAGCGGGAGGAGCAGTGCGGAAGGGGTGATTATGCAGGCGGAGGAGTTTTATGAAGAAAACTGGTGAAAATCCAATTCAAAAACTATATTTGGCACAAATTTGAGAAAAGTGGTTTTATCAATACTACTGGTGGTTTTCGTGCGACCCTCGGGCGGTAAGTGGTCTTTCCCAGATTGAATGTGATCCAATTGTATCACACTGCATGGCTTTTGTAAAACCGGTGGTATCGCATGATTTTTGTTGATTAAATCTCGGACGAAAAAATCGCACAATATGCAATATCAATCGTCGGATGAGGAGGAACAGATCTGACAGTGCGGACAAGGGCACGATGGAAAGGTGCGCGACAGGAGCTTTGGTGGGGGACATGTGTCAAGGTGCGATTGGGTGAGGAGACCGGGTAGTGGGATGTGGGTGTGGAATAAGTTTGGGTGTTGGGACGAATGACAACCGTCAGATCAAACAAACCAACGGTGGAGATTTCCTTTATAAAGTGAATGGACTAAATTAACAAGGACCGTCAGTTTATATGGATCGACGACGAAGATTCGATGCCGAGGATGAAAAGAATTAATGGGTCGGGTGATCGAGGGATGCAGTGGGAAAGCGATGACCGTCAGATCGATAAGATCGACAGTCAAGATCGCTTGGGAGGTATGTATAGTGCGAGGAAATTTTTTAAGGAGAAATTAATTTTTGTAAAGGGCGCGATGGTATAACGGGATAAGGGAAGGGGCTTAAGGGGAAAGTGTTGGGGCATGGTTCTATGGAGGAAAAACGACCAGGAGCGAAAGAAAAGGGTTGGGGCTTATCACATCGGCGTTTCACCAAGGAACTAGGCAAGGGGGAAAGAGCAAAGGAATTCTAATTGCACGATGCGATGAGTGCTTAGTGCCCAGTCACAGGGCTTAGTCATATGACGGAAAAAAGAGCTAGGGCTAAGCTGAAATGGGGCTAAAGCCTGAAGCTAAAAAAGGCTTAAAATGAAACCTTTCTAGGTGTTTTTAAGTGTTCCGATAGGCAGAATAAGGGCTTTTAAACCCCAACCAAGGATTTTTTATGAGTTTAAAAGGGATTTTGAAGGTTTTTTGATGATAATGAAGGGGAAATAAGAGGGAAAAAAGGAAAAATTTTCAGAGGAAAAAGAATGATATGGTGGGAAAAATGGAGGAAATGAAAATGATGAAAATGGGGCTTTTTAGGAAACAATTTTTCTTTGGGAACAACAGCTTTTCTTGATGGATTTTTGAAGGGAACAACAGCTGTTAAGGAACAACATTTTAGGGAACAACACATAAGGAACAACACTGTTTAGGGAACAAAAGACTTCAAGAATGAATGATTTTCTATGAAATCTATTTCTTGAAGACTGAAGACTTGTTTTAGCCATCATTTGTTGAAACAAAACTTACTGATGGCTAATAGTGGCTCCACTTGGGGATTGCAGCTCCTTGGAGGTGTCAAGAATTTCAGATTTTATCTCTGGGATGCAAACCTATGCCTTGGTCCATTGAACACCTTTTTTCTTCTTCGATCATGCTGCTTAGAAAATATGATCAGTATCTGATATCAGCAAACAATTTTCTCCCAATCAACTACCTAAACATCCTACCTCCTAACATTTTTTCTTCAAAAGGTGCATTTGGACTTACGAACCTTAAACATCAATATTTTATTCTTTTGAAAACAGAAAAAATCTAATCTAAATCTACCCTTATTTCTTCCATGAGTTCAGATTAAACTGTTGAACTCATAAATTCTCTACCTAAGTTACTATCTGCCAGGAATAGACTGTCTGGAAAATTTTATTCTTTATCTTCTAAAATAGAAATTTAAAGACAGTCAAACCAGGGTTAAGAAGTCTGATTTTTTGTGGGACTATGGCATAAAAAAAAGCTGCACATAGACTTTATTTATAGAAAGTTGAAACAAAACTGTGAAGGCTTAAGATCTGAAAATAAAAAAGCCTCCTTCTTTCTTTTTTGTAGCTCTAGTCTAGATCTTTTTTAGAGCTATTTTCTTCTTTTTCTGGTTCAAGTTTTAGCATATTATAACCAATTATTTCTCTTCCTTCTGGCTTAGATTTTGATCTAATTAGAGCCATTTCTTTCTATCCTAATCTCATCTACTGATAAGCCAAGATTAAACAATTTTGCAAATCTTCTTCACTAGCCTATTAGCAGAAAATTGAAATCCATTTTAGTCATGATTAGGTTGTATGACTAAAAAAGCAGTGTTTTCTTAAATAGTGGTATTTAAGCTTGCACACTTTCAGAATTATTCTCTTTTTTGGTATGGGGTTGTACCTTTATTTTTTTATGTGTTCCCTATTTTTCTCTTTTCTATTGTCTTTGTATTTTCCTTTTTTCAAATTTAAAGCAGTGAAATGAACAATTTTGAAAGAAGAAATATCAGTTTAACAAAAATAATGTTTGAGCATCCTGCCATTGAAAGGACCTCCAAAGTATTCAACTCCATCCAATTCTTCCAGAAATAATGCATTGTTTCCAATGGTAGATTGAATGAGATAAGGACCTTGCCATAAATTGTCAAATTTTCCATGTTTTCCCTTATCTTCTCTTCTGGAATCCCATTTCAAAACTTTATCACCAATCTTGAAATCACTTGCCTTAGTTATTTTGTCAAATATCTTCTTGATATTTTTTGTAGTTGTTGTGCTCTGATGTATACTTCCTCTCTGGTTTGTTGTAAATGTATACTCTGGTTTATTCTCCTTGTCACATGATCATCTTCATGGTTGGCACTCCTAAACTGGTTGGAAATATTGCATCAGTTCCATAAACTAGCTGGTAAGGAGACATTCCAATTGATTTTTTAACTGTCAATCTATCTGCCCATAAAGCATGTACTAGCTTATTGTGCCATGATTTCTTGTTATCTTCCAACAACTTCTTGATAATGTTTACCAAACTTTTATTTGAGGATTCTACAAGCCCATTACCTTGAGGGTAATAAGCTATGGAATGACCCAATATAATATGATATTTATGATAGAATTATACCATATTTTTAGACCCAAATGCAACAACATTATCAGTTATGATCTTTCTAGGACAGCTGAATCTAGACAGTATATGGTTTTCAAGGAATGAAATGATGACTGAGTATGTGGCATTCCTAGAGGGGATGGCTTCTATCCATTTGTTAAAATAGTATGTTGCTGTGAGGATCCATCTATGTTGGGCAGATGAGGGAGGATGGATTTCCCCAATGAAGTCTAGACCCCACTACTAAAAAGGATCTTCAACAGTGATTGGTTGCATACGTAAGGGAAGTAGCTTTTTTTTTCCTTCAAATATTTGGCATTTGTGATAAGAAATAATCATCTTATGAACATCTTGGAAGAGGGTGGGCTAGTAATAACTAGCTCTAAGGATTTTGTTAGCAGTTGACCTCCAGTAGAGATGGCCCCCATATTCTCCTTCATGAAACTCATGCTTGATCTTATCTGCATCATTCTCAGGTAAACATTTAAGCAATAATCCACTAGCATTTTTCCAGTGTAAACCTTTATTCAAAATGCAGTAATGTATAACTTTCAATTTTAAGAATCTTGCCTTTGTTTTAGGAAAACCAAAAGGGACATTGAGATTGAGAAAAACATACAAAATATCAGCATACCGAGATGAATTCAGAAAATGATCTTCAATAATTGGAGTTGAAAATTCCTCATGTTCATTTAATGCATTAAATATGTTTATATCCAGAGCTTGAAAGTTGGATTCAGCCATAAGTTTGGTTATTTCTTGACCTTTTATGAGTTTAATGGGTTTGATTTCTAATTCAGACTCTAAAATTAAAACAATCCACTTTCCTCTTTTTCCATCTGGATCTTGGGTCAATATGTCTTTCACAACTGAATGAGGCACAAATGCTATGGTGTGGGAATGTAAAATGTAAACTCTGAAGTCCTTTAAAGATTTGACCAAGGCAAAGGCTTGTTTTTCCATTATGTTATACTTCAAAGGTGCATCTCTCAATGCCTTGCTGAAAAATGCAATGGGCTACTCTTGTCCATTCAAGTTATTCTGTAATAGGACAATAGCTATTGTATGTTCTGATGCAAATGAAAAAATGAAGAAATCCTTTGAAAAATCAGGACCGATAAGAACTAGTGTTTTGGTAAGTGCTTGTTTTACCAGTTCATATGATTTCTTTGCTTCTAAGGTTCATTTAACTCCTTCTTCTCTTTTAAGCATGTTTGTCATGTTTCTAAGGAGTTCAGCTAGATTGGGTATGAACCTTCTCAAGAAATTAATCTTTCCAATCAAAGATTGAAGTTCCTTGATGTTTCTAGGATGGTTGATTTTCAATATACCATCAATCCTCTTTGGATATATCCTTATTCCCTCTTCTGATATGATATGTCCAAGAATTTTACCTTCTTGGAGACCAAACAATGTTTTCTTTGGATTTAAGGACAGTCCAAATTTTCTGCATTTTTCAAAGACTTTTCTCAAGTGTATTAGGTGTTCTTCATCTGCTTTTGAATAGATAGTGATATCATGTAAGTAAATCACTATGAAGTAACCTATTTCTTCTAAAAATGCAATATCCATGGCTCTCTGAAATGTGGCACCAGCATTCATTAAACCAAAGGGCATTTTTAAATACACGAAAGTACCCCACGATGTAGTAAAGGTTGTTTTGAGTTGATCATCAGGATGTACCAGAATTTGATTGTAACCTCAGAATCCATCTAGCAAAGAAATTATTTTAGAACCAACTGCCCTTTGTAATATATGATCCATTTTGGACAAAGGATAGTTGTCCTTCAGTGAGGCTTTGTTTAGGTTTCTAAAATCAATGCAAAGCCTTATCTCCCCTGTTTTCTTCCTGACTGATACAAGATTAGACACCCACTCTGAGTATCTAACAAGGACTATAATTCCAGCATCACACATTTTTTTGATTTCTTTCTCCATCAGAGGTAATTGAACAGGGTTGATTTTGTGTAGTTTTTGTTTAAAAGGTTTCTGGTTTTCTTTTAGGGGTATCTTATGCTAAATTATTTCTATATCATATGATTTCAGATCTTCATAGCTCCATGCAAACACATCAGAGAATTCTTTAAAAAGCTCAATGTATTTCAGTTTAATGTGAGCTAGCAGTGTCTTGGATAATTTGATCATTTTGGGCTTTTCCTCACTGCCTATGTTGCATTCTTCCATTTCAGTTTCTATGGGTTCCAGTTTTGGCTTCTTGGCCACATCATTCAAATCAAACAATTTCTCTAAAGGGACCAGTCCTTTAGGCAAGCTTTGGTCTTTGGATTGCAACACTTCTAAGTCTTGATTTTCCAAATCTATGTTATTTTCTGTCATATGTTGGAGTTAATTTGTTAACAGATTTATTTCTGCAATCTCTGGAGACTTTTCTTCTTCAGTAAGTGGTTTTTATTCAATAGGTTAGTCTTCATCATAATCTGAATCTGAGTTTGGTGTTTCAAATTAATTTTTGGACTGTAAAAAGTTTTCTATTTGTTTATCTCCATCAAAAACTTGCCAGTACTTTTCATTATCTGGGACGTTTCATAAGGTGTAAGACAAGTTCTAGCAGCAAAGGCTAAACCATTGGCAAGGACATTTTGGTTTCTTAGGACAAAGATAAGTTGAAATTCATCAAATTTTTTTAATAAATCCATGGCATCATTTCTATAGGCTCTAAGTCTGGGATGTTTGGCACTATATTCCTCATTCACTTGCCTAATTATCAACTCTGAATCTCCATGGACTTTTATTCTTTTGGCCCCTAGTTTTTTCAATAAATGCAGGCCTAAAAGGAGAGCCTCATACTCAGCTATGTTGTTTGTACAGTGAAAGTTTAATCTGTAGGAATGCCCCTCTGCATGATTATTTCAGTGTTGTGTAACCATATGCATGCTCCTGCATCATTTTTAGTGTAAGATCCATCAGAATTCATGCTCCAAAGAGGATTGTTTTCAGATTTGTGATTTTTTTCATTGGTGTCCTCTTTGTCTTCTTCATCATTCTGTCCTGTACATGGGTCTGCACTATGTTTTTCTGTGTTTTTTTCCTCAATATGTTCAATGTTTTGAGGTTTTACTCCTTGATTTTCATGATCTACGTTATTTTTATGACTATTTTTCACCTTAAGACCTTTAATCTGTTTGCTGTAAATTTCTGACTTAGCAAACTTCCTTTTAGTTTCCTCCTTAATTTCCTCTTCATCATTTGCTGCCACTATGTTTGGGTGTGTAGTGACCATTACATTTTCTGATTTTTCATTGACTAACTCTTGCTCTTTAGGAATATCATCATTGTAAAGGATGAAAGAGTCAAGGTCAGTGTGTATGGAATAAAGAGGAAATTTTCCCGGTCTTTCTTGGCTACTCACCATGTATTTCATGTGTGTTTCCCTATAGAGTCTTCTAGGTTGACTGAAGATAGGGATGGTGGCATAAGTCATATCCATCTGCATAGTGCCTTGTAACTTAGCGCCCCATGACCTTGAAAGGAGCATGCCATATTTGTGGGGTATATCAGCCACTACAATGTCCATCACTAAACTCTTGGCTTGAATTTGGGCTAAGTTAACACACAGATCCTTTATTAGGCCTAGGCATCTCACCCTACTTGAAACAAAGGAATATAAGTCCTTGTAGGGTCTAGTTACCTCTAAGTCCATTATTACCTTGGGCATGAGGTTGTGTGATGCTCTTGAATCAAGCATGGCATTGTGCAGAATATTGTCATGGATGTTCAAACTGATGTAAAATGGAGGGGTATTTCATTCTTGAAATTTTCCTTCAATTTTTGGTCCAAATATGAGTTCTGGGGTATCATCATTTAAGTTAACTGTGTCATGAACATATTCTATGTTCAAAGCTTTCAAAATATAACTTCTATATACATTTTGAGTGAATAATTCAGTGAGTGGGATAGAGATTTTTATTTTGGATATTTCATTCTCAAGGCTAAAAGGAATCTGGTTTTTCAAAATGTTTAATTCAGCCTTGTTAGTCACTCCTTGTTCAGCAAAATCAGCTTGCTGATTTTTAGTATTTACAGCAGTTAGAATAGTTTTTTCAGGAGCATTAGCTAAGATGCTAGTGCTGTTGCGCTTAACACTCTGTTTCTCATTGGCTTGGGTATTTTTCCCTTTGTTTGAATCAGAATTTATAGCCACCGTTTTATGAATTTCTGCTGTCTTTTTGGGAACATTTTCAGGGTTGTTTTTGGCAGATTTATTAGAGGTTTTGTTCCTGGGATTTTCTTGATTCTTTTAACTTCTCAGGTCATATTGTTTAGGTGATCCTATGATGGCATTTTCAGAGTATTGTTCATAATAATAAATTTGTGGTATTCTATCATCATAAGGTGTATATAGGCCTTGTTTTATTTCTTGGAGGAAATCAAAATCCTCATTTCTTACTCCCAGCATGTTTATGTTGTCATCCTCTGTTTGTTCATTTGTATATTCATCCTAATTAACATAATTTTATTGGAAAGGAGGTATGATCCTCTGATCATCCTCTCTTTTTCTGTTTTGAGGTTGATTTCTCCTAAAGTTATGATTCTGATTTTGAGATTGATTTATGTTTTGCTGGGCTAATTGATTTTCTCTGGATTGCGCTCTCTCAAGTATGTTCATCTTCTTCATCATTTTTTCCATCATTCTTTCCATTTTCGATCTAGAAGTGGAAGGTGCAGTTTCCTCCCTAAATGATACTTTCTTTTCATTCCTCATCCTAGCTCTTTTTTCAATCAGATTTACTTCCACAGCTAGAGCTCCCTTCTGCATGTCTTCCAAAGTTAAGGGTTCTCTTTCTCTTAGCTGATATGCCATTTTAGGATCAAATCCTTCAGGAAATTTGGCCAAAGCTGATCCTTGTGGAGGTTTCAAATCTGGGGGTAATGCATTATAAACACTGTTGAATCTAGTGCAATAATTTTGAACACTTTCCCCAGTGTTTCTTTTGAGGTTGTTGTAATTTGAAATAATTTGGAGAGGGGTTTTTTTTTACTTCCCATTTGTTTAGGAATGATTGATGGAGAGCTTGGAGGTCATTAATACTATGAGGGGTTAAGCCTTTGAACCAATTTCTTGCTTCTCCCCCTAAGCTTTGAGCAAACAATATGAGTTTGACAGTTTCATCATCAATCTCATTTCTATCAAAATAGTCATTCATCTTATCCACATGTTGTGAAGCAGCAGTAGCACCACTGGCATAATATAATGGAATCTTGGATTGATAGTCTTGTGGCAGATTGACTAAAGGTAAATGAAGGACTAGGGGAGCATACCATGTTGCCATGATAGGAGGTTGCGGAAAAAATGGGGGGTTTACAGGTGGAGGATGTAAGATAGGAGGGGTTTGACGAGATGGAGTAGTTTGAACAGTGGGAGTATGGATAACAGAAGTGGATGGACCGGTAAGAGACTGTTGAGCAAATCTAGGATGAGAAAAACCAAAGTTATGAATGAAATGAAGGTCGGGTGGAGTGGTTTCTCTACGACCAGGATGTTCACCACTATGTTGGGGTGAGTGTGGAGACTCAAAATGTATCTGATCAATATCATCAAGTGACCTAGTTCTAAATGGGTTTCTTAAGTCAACTTATGTATTTTGCAGAGCTAAGAGATTTTCGGGAACAAAATTAGCTCTATGGACTGGTCTGAAAACAGTTGAAGTTTTGAATTTAGGAGACTTCCTAAGAATTCTTTCTATATTTTCAATTATCTCAGGAAGATTTGGGTTAGCGAAGGCTCTAGTATGAACTCTTTTAGAAGTCACTATGCTTATGTTTTCAGACCCTGTGATAAGAAAAGTTTAACCAAGTCTAACAATATTTAATAGGCTAACTGATCTTGTAAACAAGGAAACTTAATCTTCAAAATTCCCTTAACTAAGTTTGTATGATGTTATGATAGAAATGGGTTTCCCAGTGGAGCCTTTAGGTCAATTCAGAAATGTGGAGTTTCCAGTTGGAAATTTTTAGCTTTGGTAGGTAAAATGTTTTATGGTCCACCACCACTAATAGATCTAAATACCAATCTGAAATGTTTTGGGTTTTCTGAGTTTTTTATAGTCTTGTGGGTTATGAGAGTGTCCTATATCTGTTTCAACACATAGCTATGGTGATGAGACAAATAGAGTCTACTCTATGGCTCACTGGCTTATTTCTTCAAGGTTTGATGAGGGTATTGTTAGAATCCTAAGAAGTACTTAGATTGTCACTGATTTAGACAGGTCTTATCATGATCACCAATATGCTTGGTAGTGCTTGAAGAAAGTTGATCTTTCTTAAATGAATACTGAGTGTTTTGTTTTGAGGATTTAACTCAGAAATCTCCCCAGTATGATCACTAGTATGTTAGGCCTCCGTAGTTTGCAAGATTGGAAAGTACAAACGCTGCAGAGCCTACATCAAAACCACTTTGGAATCTGAGGAACTAGCCATCCTAGATTCACAGAGGGATCTCTCTATATATTTGTATCTCAAAGATGTTTCTTTATGCTTGAGTATGATTTTAGGCTAGTTATGAAGAACAAGGATTTGTTTGTTTTTGGTTGGGCGGGATAACATGAAGATGAAGGAAGTCTGTATGAAGGGTGAAGGTATGAGTAAGTGAAAGAATGGTTCAGCTGATAATATAAGCAAGGAACAACATCAATCCATTGGGCTATGGATTCATAATAGGATTTAATTGTACAACAAGTTTCAAGAGTGGTCCATGGGGAAAGTCATCTATGTCAAAGGATCTCTTTATGTTGATTTTATGGAATGAAACATTGACAGTGTGGTGAAGGAAGTAAAAAACACAAGAAAACAAAGTACAGCCTAAGATCAGGTAAGTACTTTTAAACTAGACTGATTTTGACATGCACTTAATGGAAAGACACAAAAGTAACCTAAGATCAGGTAAGTACTTTTAAACTAGCCTGCTTTTGATATACTTTCAAGAGAAAACAATAAAAACAAAGAATAGCTTAAGATCAAGTAAATACTTTTAAGTTAGCTTTCTTTCAGCATATTCAAAGGAAAACATTCATGATAAACATAAAAATTTGTCTAAGATCAGGTAAGTGCTTTTAAACTAGCGTGCTTTTGACATACTCTTAAGGGAACTTTTCAAAGAAACTGTTGGAGATAACTAGAGGACAGGGCTAACCATAAACTTCTCTAGCTCAGCTTTAATTGGTAGACTTCTCAAGAACATTCAAAGACAATCTCTCAAGTTGTACTCAGGAAACATGGGCTTACCAACACTTCATTGGTTATACTCTATTGAATTACCTTCAAAACATATTTAGAAGAAAACATAAAGGATAAATATTTATCAGTGAGATATAGCGTACTTTAGAATTAAATCCTAATCTATATTTGTTGTTCTTTATTAGAGAAAAGTGGACAGAATGAAAACATAAAGAAAATAACAATTACAATGAGAAACACATCACCATTGACATAGACCAAGATCCCATAAATCAGTTATTTTTATTTTATGTTCAAACCAGTTACAATCTTCAAGTCCAGTGGGTCTTTACAGCTTCAAACTTGTCATCTTAGCTTATGTGTCTTCAATTAAAAAACAAAGCTATAGCCAACTTCAAAAGCTATTTTCATTCAACTGGTATCCAAAGACCCACCTGTAAATTGTCTTCTAGAGAAGTATTTATAGAAGAAATGAGGAGGTGGAGTGAAAGAAAGGCCTATATGTTCAATTAATGCAGAGTAAGAGTTTCTCAGCCTTTGAAGGGCCAAATGGAGAAGTTTTCAAATGTTTTCACTCTGTAAATTTATTATTGCATTAAATTTCATCAACTTAAGTCACTTTTGTTGACTTTGGGGGCTTTTGGTGGGATGGAAATTAATTCTGAGTTGTCTTTGAAAAATATCTTTGACTGATCATTTACTGTGCATTCTTTTGAGAAAATAAATCTGCAGGTGGCATTTTTAGGAGTAATATCCTCAATGATGTGGCATTCAAAGGCTCTTTGTTGATTTATGCTAATCTGGCATTTTGAACTTCAATAAGGCCTTTGATATTTCTTTTGTGCTTTATTCAATATGGGCTTGGTTTAGGCCTTTGAACATTTGCTTTAGCATTCAGACTGTAATATTATTCCTTTAATCCCGTTATCTTTATGCTTAACCCTTCTTTGCTATGAATAGGAGGTTTTTGGTGCATCAGAGGGTTTAGCCATGTAAACAGTGCTCAAAAAACACGGATCAATCACGAAATGACGACTAATAGTCCCTTTTTATGCAATTTTTACCTCTGTTTGGACCACGAGGGTCCATATCTTCTGGCCATATTTCATTATGAATCGTGAGAAAGCCTTTGGCATGTAGAAACGCCATCGAATCCTGTAAAAACGACAAAATAATTTAATAAACCCTTCGGTATTGGAAAACTGCTTGCAGAGGCTAATAAGGAGTGAGAGGAGCAGTATGAAAGGGGTGATTACGCAGGTGGAGGAGTTTTGTGAAGAAAACTGGTGAAAATATGGTTCAAAAATTGTATTTGGCGCAAATTTGGGCAAAGTGGTTTTCGCAATACCGCTGGTGGTTTTTGTGCGACCCTCGAGCAGTAAGTGGTTTTGCTCGAAGGGAACATGATCCAATTGTATCGTGGGATGTGGCTTTTGTAAAACCGGCGGTATCGCATGATTTTTGTTGATTAAATATCAGACGACAAAATCGCGCGATATGCGATATCAACCGTTGGATGAGGAGGAACATATATGACGGTGCAGACAGGGGCACGATGGAAAGGTGCATGGCAGGAGCTTTGGTGGGGGACAAGTGTCAGGGTGCGATTGGGTGAGGAGACCGGGTAGTGGGATGTGGGTCCAGAAGAAGGTTGGGTACCGGGATGAATGACAATCGTCGGATCTAACAAACCAATGGTGGAGATTGCCTTTATAAGGTGAATGGACTGAATCAACGAAGAACGTCAGTTTATATGGATCGACGGTGAAGATTCGATGCTGAGGATGAAAAGAAGAAATAGGTCGGGCAATCCAGGGATGCAGCGGGCAAGCGATGACTGTCAGATCAATAAGATTGACAGTCAAGATCGCTTGGGAGGTATGTATATGCGAGGAATTTTTTAAAGGAGAAATGAATTTTTTTAAAGGGCATGATGGTATAAAGGGATAAGGGAAGGGGCTTAAGGGGAAAGTGTCAGGGCACGGTTTTGTGGAGGAGAAACGACCAGGAGCGGAAGAAAAGGGCTGGGGCTTATCGCATCGGTGTTTCACCAAGGAACAAGGCAAGGGGTAAAGAGCAAAGGAATTCTGATTGCGCGATGCGATGAGTGCTTAGCGCCCAGTCATGGATCTTAGTCATATGATGGAAAAAAGAGCTGGGGCTAAGCCGAAAAGGGGCTAAAGCCTAAAGCTAAAAAAGGCTTAAAATGAAACCTTTTTAGGTGTTTTTAAGTGTTCCGATAGGAAAAATAAGGGATTTTAAACCCCAACCAAGGATTTTTTTATGAGTTTAAAAGGGATTTTGAAGGTTTTTTGAAGATAATGAAGGGGAAATAAGAAGGACAAAAGGAAATTTTTTCAGAGGAAAATGAATGATATGGTGGGAAAATGGAGGAAATGAAAATGATGAAAATGAGGCTTTTTAGGAAATAGTTTTGTTTAGGAACAACAACTTTTCTTGATGGATTTTTGAAGGGAATAGCAATAAGGAACAACAGTTTAGGGAACAACACATAAGGAACAACACTGTTTAGGGAACAACAGACTTCAAGAATGAATGATTTTCTATGAAATCTATTTCTTGAAGACTAAAGACTTGTTTTAGCCATCATTTACTGAAACAAAATTTACTGATGGCTAACACTCCTCATCATGCCTGTATTTCTCGCAATCAGTGCAAGAGGGATTTTCTTCCTTTCTCTTAGTTGTTGTTGTCCCCTTTGGGTAGTCTTCTTTTTCATGCTTCCCCCTGTTTTCAAGATGTACAACCTTCACACTAGCTTCATCAAGATTTTTAGGTTCAAATAATAACAATGAATGACACAAATAACTATGTAAAGAGCCAATATATTTCATCAACGTCTCATGAGTTTCTAGTGGAATATTCAATGCTAATGCTTATTTCCTAAACTCCTATGTAAAATTCTAAATATTTTGACCTTTAATTTGTTTCAAATGTTTCCATTCCATCATGGCCTTCTGTCTATAACCCAATGGGTAAATTTGTCCTCTTAAAGTAGAAGTGAACTCAGACCAAGATGAAAGAAGTTTATGACTACTCTTACCACCTTTCTACAACTTGCCTTCCCACCAAACAAGAGCAGTGCCACTCAATCAAAGGGATGCTAGTTGGATCTTGGCATCATCCTCTTTGATCCGTTGTATGAGGAAATATACTTCAACCTGTCTCATCCAGTTATTTAGCGTTTCTGCATTAGATTATCCACTAAACACAACAAAATAAAACTTGACATCCAGCTTGAAAAGGGGTTTTTTACAAGTTCTTCTACCTCTAGAATGAAGAGAAGAGGAAGAAAAATAACTTTCCCTAGAAGATGTAGAGGGAGGTTCAGGAGGTTCTTTTCCTCCTCCTTCAAGATTCACCGAAGCACGATCATATGGTTTTGCCTTCTCTTACTTCAGTGTCTTCTCATATTCTACAAATAGTTTGTCCACTTTTTTTCCATGGTGTAGAAGGCCTTGTGATAATTTCGCTCTTCCTAAACCTAGCATCTTCGTCTTCCATTTTCCATTAGGGGTATTTCGATGTCTAAAATGGGCCTCCTAAGGAAACTATAAAATAATAGTGGAAATAATAAAATAAGATTAGATTACGTCATCAAATTTTAGAGGGAAAATTGAAAAAATATTTTTTCAACTCGTATTTTCAACTTATCTCCCTATGAGTTTACTCAAATTTTGAATGGAAACAATAGTTGGATGCATAACTCAATTCCTCATCGAAGGTGTAAGCATGTTGCATACTTTCGATGGACCCTACTACACAAAAAATGAGAAATACATGAAAAAACATGATTGCAATCACATGTTTCATGTATATCTCATTTTTTGTGTAGCAGGGTGCATCGAAAGTATGCAACATGGGTAATCCTTGGATGAGGAATTGAATTTTGCATCCAATGAGTACTCCTTATTGAAATTTGAGCAAAACCTTGGGAGATAAGTTGAAAATACAATTTCAAAAAGTAGTTTTATTATTTTATTATTTTTTAATATTTTTACTTTTTTACTCCAAAAATGGTGAATCATCCCCCATGGTTGACATCATCATCTTGAATTGTATTGGTTCTTATAAATTTTATTTTGGTTGTACATTTTTCTTAGGAGGTCCATTTTGGACCCCAAAATTTCTCTAATGCTTCTTTGTGTTGCATGCCCCACTTCTAGATCAAAGGACTTCAGTTTTCCTTCACCTCTTTGGAGCTTTCCCCTAGTTATCATGCACTTGAAATTCACATCTACAAAAGAAATTCTCTGATACCAAAATTGATCTTGATCTTTTCACTTCAATGATGTATATAAAATTTCATATAAAATAGCATGTAATCATCAAAGCATATCACATAAAATAAGCATAAATGTAAGGAAACCATGAGAAATAAAGGCACAATAGATTGATAACGAAGTTCACCCAATGTGGGCTACGTCTACGGGCTCTTCTTGGAACGGGGGGGTTTCTTTCATTAATATTTAGCAAAAATAAAATTACATACATGTACAAAAGGCATGTTATACCTCCACTTCTGGGGATGGCCTGAAAATGAACATCTATGCTAAAGAAATGGATGACACCATTGAATTTCTAGTGTAAAATCATGAAAAGTCACTATAAAGTTGACTGTGTTATGACTTGGTCGAAATATAGACCCTCAAGAATCTCAAAGATTCCTTATCGCTGGTTGAAAGGAATTATGATGCTCATATTAAAAATCCAAATTCATCACTATGCTCCTTGTGAAAAATTGAGTAAAATGAGTATAAACTCAGCCTGGTTTTGAAACTGTGAAAATTTGGTCCCAAGGGAATCTTTTGGATTCCTCAAGATTCCCAAAATATTCCTCCTTGCAAGTTTTCTTAATATTTGTTGGTCAGATGAGGAAAACGATCACACCATCATATTCCTTGTGAAATTCTAGTTCGTTTGAGTATAAATTTAGCATGAATCTGTCACTGTGAAATTTTTCCCTCTAACGAATCTTTTAGATTCCTCATTAATTCTATATGGAATATTCCCATGGAATATTTTGTCTCGAAAATCATGCCCCACCTAGGCTAAGTTCTGTGCTGTCGTAGTTCTGCCAGTCCAAATTCCTTTGTGCATTGTTGGCCTTCCACTCCTTTATGCTTCATTCTAGCGCTCATGGCTCCACCCTCGTGGTTCCTTACAGCTCCCATGCTCCTATCGAATGATAACACACAACTTAAATAAAATTTGGCGGATGATATTTATAAAGTCTCCAACTTGGCATATTGTTCACACATAATCTGAAAGTGGGTTGGATAATTTTTTATGCTTTTCAAGAACCTCCCACTCAGTTAAACAAATAGAGATCTAGCTTATTCTTGACTTGTGCGGAAATGAATACTTGAAACAGGTGTATTTTTTTTAACTGTTTAAGTGCTTTAAGAATATTTGTTTTTTTTTATATTACACATGTGCAAAAACCATATAATGCAACAAATACGCATCAACACATAACATCAAATTTAATATAGGAGTTCACTCGAATATCGTGGGCTATGTCTCCTTGAGCTTTTGTCAACTGACTTGGCTCTTTGGGATTATGATGAAAATTTTCTTTTACAAGTTACAAACTCAACTCTGATGGTTATCTAAACCGAACCAATGGGTTTAGAAAACCATCATACCCCTTTCATGGTTGTAGTTTTTAACCCTAAACATAAATTATCTACACACGAATCTTATAACAGAAAATAAACAATAGCGAGAGCATAAAACATAAAACAGATAAACACAGAGATTTTCCCCTGGATCCCAAATCGGGATGAACAGCTTGATTTTTCATTATATTCCTTTTAGTGTTACAACACATATATATACATGCCGAAGCATACATAAACCCTAATCCATTAACCCTGGATTAGAACATAACCGTAGTTCCCTTGACCAGATCTACAAAAATACTAGGGGCCGAAAACCACCGTACCCCAAAACCATGTGCAAAACCATGCACAAAACAATGGGTGCGGACCGCCCACCGGAAATTAAGGACCAAAAATTTTCACTGGGGCCCTGCCCTGGACCCCAACAGGGGGGGGTATCGCCCCCCCATGCGTGATTAGTCATGGAAAGAATATAACACATACCCAACATTCTCCCACTTGTTTTTTACTTTCCGCAGGGGGCCATAGGAGAGCTTAGTCATTGGCCCAATTCTTCAACACCCATTGTTTCTCTACACCAAGAGAACATCTAAGTGCTCACAGACTTCGTCAATGCATCTACAACATTCTTCAAAGTGTCCACCTTTACCAGCAACACCCTTTTAGCCACAACCATATCTCTAACAAAGTGATATTGAACATCAATGTGCTTTGTCTTTGAATGATAAGCAGGGTTCTTAGCCGAGAAAATTGCACTTTGGCTATCACAGTCTATCCTTATAGCTTGCTGTACCAACATCATACTTGAACACAATCTCTACAACCAAATTGCTTCCTTGCTTGCATGAGTGGCTGCCATGTATTTTGCCTCTGTAGTTGAAAGAACCACTACAGACTATCTTTTACTCATCCAACTGATTGTGCCTCCAAATAGGCTAAACACATACCCACTTGTAGATCTTCTTTGGTCCAGATCTCCAGCCTAGTTTGCATCAACAAAACCATGAATATCCAACATTCTTTCCAATCCTGGTCTTCCCTGGTAGCACAAGCCATAATCACTAGTGCCACGTAAATATCTGAAAACCCGCTTCATTACTGTCCAATGCTCCCTCCTTGGGTTTGACATAAACCTGCTCAATAATCCCACTGCATGTGCAATGTTTGGTCTTGTTTGACATAAACATGCTCAATACTCCTACTGCATGTGCAATGTATGGTCTAGTATAGACCATTGCATACATCAGGCTAACCACTACACTTGCATATGGAACACGGGACATATCCTCCTCTTCTTCTTGTGTCTTGGGACACTGTTCAGTAGACAACTTTACACCTACATACGTAATAGGAACATTCACCGGTTTCCTATCTTGCATATTGAACCTCTACAATATAGTCTCGACATACTTCCTCTGGTTTAACCAAAGCTTCCTCTTTGCCCGATCTCTCTTAATTTCCATGACCAAAATATAGTTTGCAGCACCAAGATCCTTCATGTCGAATTTGGAGAACAGTTGGGTCTTCAAATCTTGGATAATTTTTTTGTCATTTCCAATCAACAACATATCATCCACATACAAGACCAAATAAATAACACAATCACCAATTAATTTAAAATAAACACAATGATCCTCTTTGCTTCTGGTGAAGCCAAGTCCCCGTATATAGGTATCAAATTTCTGATACCACATCCTTGGTGACTGTTTTAACCCATACAGAGACTTCTTCAGCCTTCATACCAGTTCTTTCTTACCCTTCACCATAAAGCCTTCAGGTTGCTTCATGTAGATCTCCTCTTCTAGATCCCCATGAAGAAAATTTGTCTTCACATCCATCTATTCTATCTCAAAATCAAATGCAACAGCAACATATAAAAGTAATCTAATAGAAGTAACTTTGGCAACAGGAGAAAAAATATCACCAAAATCAATTCCCGACACCTAGGAATACCCTTTTTCTACCAACCGAGCTTTGTATTTCTCCACCTTGCCTTCTAAATTCATCTTCTTCTTAAACACCCATTTTCTCCCGATGGGCTTCCTTCCAACCGGCAACTCCACCAGATCCCATGCCTCTTTTTTGTGCAAGGATGCCATTTCATCAACCATGGCCTCCTTCCAAATTTTTCCATCCTCTGAATCTACTACCGCCCCGATAGTTCTGGGATCATCATCAGTTATAGTTAAGGCAAAACCTGAACAGAAAGCATATGAACTATACCTTTCTGGTTGCCTTCTTTCCCGAACTGATCTTCTAATAGCTGGAGTTTCTGGCTCTTCATCTTTTGAGTCTTCTTTTTTTGTAGAGTCTGATTCATACTCCTTTAGCTTAAAATCTATCTTCTCAGGTTCCTTTGGTATGACTTCATGTTTAACAACATCTTTCACCTCTCTAAACACCACATCTCGGCTGTACACAAACTTCCTTGTTTCTGGGTTCCAAAGCTTGTAACCTTTTAAACCATCCTTATACCCAATAAAGATGCACCTTTCAGATTTATTACCCAACTTGGTCCTTTTCTGCTTTGGAATATGTATATATGCATTACATCCAAATACCCTTAGATGTGAAAGAGAGGGTTTCTTACCATTCCATACCTCATGTGGAGTCTTATCCTCCAACATTGATGAAGGTGATCTGTTAACTAGATAGCATGCAGTCTCCACTACCTCTGCCCATAATTCTTGTCCTAAACTGGTACCACTGAGCATGCTTCTTGCCTTTTCCATCAGTGTTCTGTTCATTCTTTCTGCAAATGCATTTTTCTGAGGTGTGTATGGAGTAGTCTTCTGCCGTGCTATACCCCACTTCTTACAGAACTCTCCAAATTCCTTCTTGCAGAACTCCCCACCATTATCTGTCCTCAGCACCTTTATCTTCTTCTTTGTCTAATTTTCCACCAGACCCTTAAATTCTTTAAATATGTCAAAGGCTTTAGATTTCTTCCTCAAGAAATATATCCATGTATTCCTTGAGAAGTCATCTATGAATGAAACATAATACACAGACTTTCCCAGTGATGGAACTAACACAGGTCCAAACAGATCACTGTCCACAAGTTCTAATATCTTGTTCACCCTCTTAGCACCAGAAGGAAAACTCACCCGATTCTGCTTCCCATATACACAATGTTCATAGAAATCGAAATCCAGAGAGCAATTAGACATACCATCTACCATACCATTTCTATGTAGTATCCAAAGGCCCTTCTCTCCAATATGTCCAAGCCTTTGATGCCATAGCATGGTCTTTTCTCCAGAGACAGCTAGGCTTTCCGCTTCACTTTCAGGAACCACAGAACTATTACACCCATCAATAATAGTGCTACCTTGTAGCTTGTACAAAGTTCCAGTCCTAACTCCCCGCATTAATACCAGTGCTCCCCGAACCATCTTGTAGGCATCTTTATCGAACACTGTTTTTACACCCGCATCATCCATCTTGCTTACAGAAATCAGATTTCTGGCTAATGCAGGAATATGCAGAACACCGGGAAGTGTTCTAATCCTTCCACCTTGCAACTTCAGCTTCACCTTTCCACGCCCGACAATTCTGGCCTTCCTATCATCTCCTAGGAAGACATCACCACCATCATATTTCTCATACTTGCAGAACCACTCCCTATGGGGAGTGAAGTGAAAGGATGCACCTGAGTCAATCAACCATGACTCATGATCTACATGTCTATTTGAAGAAGAATCCAAATACACATCCCCACCTTCATTCGAGGTGGTTTTTGCCTCTGCAGAAGGAGCATCATCAAATCCCTTTCCTTTCTAATGAGCTTTAGATCTTCACTCCCTTTTGTAGTGCCCTTCCTTTCCGCATTTCCAGCATACCTTTACAAACTTTCTAGGAGATTTAGATCTCCCTCTAGATTTGGATCTCCCATTTGAAACTTTATTCTTGTTTCTGTTTTGGGGCCTTCCTCATACAGATAAGGCATATCCATTCTGGCCCTCCATATTTCTCCGTCTCATTTCCTCCGACAACAAGGCTGAGACAATGTCATCAAAATTCAAGGTAGTTGTATTGCTACCTATTGTAATAACCAGACTGTCCCCCGAGTTTGGTAGAGAACATAACAAACTGATGCACTTATCTTCATCTAAGATTTTAATATAAACAGATGACAATTGACTTACCACAGTATTGAAGGCATTCAGATGCTCTGTCACTGAGTCTCCATCCTTCATCCTCAGGTTATACAACTTTTTCCACAGGAACAATTTATTCACCAGAGATTTAGATTGGTACAAAGTCCCAAGTTTTTCCCACAAATTCTTCATTGTATCTTCCCCAGATACATTCAACAATACCGAATCTAAGACACACAACCATATTGTGCTCTTAGCCTTCCGATCCAGTTTCTTCCAGTCTTCATCTGACATTGTCATTGGTTTAGTACCTGGATCTACTGCGATCCATTGATCTTTATCCACTAGTAGGTCCTCCATCTTGAGCTTCCGCAACTCAAAACTCTGACCATTAAATTTCTTGATCTCTATCTTTCCGCTGCTCATCATCTTCTTTCACCGCAAGAATTGATCCCGCAGATCTCCCACTGAACAGGGTCTACCTCAGGCCCAAGCAGAAAACCCTCAGCAGCAAATGCGTCCCCTTGAAGCTGAAACAGCTCGGATACCAAATGTAGGTTTTAACCCTGAACATAATTTATCTACACATGAATATTATATCAAAAAATAAACAATAGTGAGAGCATAAAACATAAAACATATAAACACATAGATTTTCCCCTGGATCCCAAATTGGGACGACCAGCTTGATTTTTCATTATATTCCTTTTAGTGTTACAACACATATATATACATGTCGAAGCATACATAAACCCTAATCCATTAACCCTAGATTAGAATATAACCATAGTTCCCTTGACCGGATCTACAAAAATACTAGGGGCCAAAAACCATCGTACCCCAAAACCATGTGCAAAACCATGCACAAAACCATGGGCGCGGACCGCCCACCAGAAATTTAGGACCAAAAATTTTTGCCAGGGCGTTGCCCTGGACCCCAACAAGGGGGGCTACCTATCACTCCCCCGTGCGTGATTATTCATGGAAATAATATAACACATACCCAACAATGGTTGTCATCACTCTGAAGAAAAATCTAGGTTCCCTTAGACTTGACTCCTTCTGTCGGTGCCCTTAAGCTTCCATGAGCTTCGAAGTGGCACTAGCTCCTTCATAATTTATATTCTATCCCTGAAGCCTCACCTACTATCTCCAACACATATTATACTTCCAAAATAGACACATCATTTTCTCAAAATGAACATTGGTTCCCCATTCTAGGCCTCCATCCACCGATTGCCCTGGGTTGCCCAAAACTTCCCTGTGGATTATCGAGCTCTAGAAGTCTCCAAATGAATCCTTAAATTCCTTCATTAGATTTATAATGTCATAAATAATGAGAATAGACTATTGGTTTGCTGAAATTGGCCTCTTGCTGCTCTGCTTTCACCTCCAACACCTGGTGGCACCCCTTGGCTCTAGGTTCCTTGAAAACTTATCTGAATCATATCAACTTTCAAAAGTCCTAAAAAGCTTCTTCAAACTCCATAAATGGATTCAAAAGTATCAAAAATGTCAGAAATGACTATTGGTTTACTGAGAATGGAGACTGGCTGCTCTGGATAAGCCTCATTCTTCTGCTGGCTCTTTCTGGCCCTAGTGGCCCTTAGAACTTCTCTGAATCATATCAGCCTTCAAAGGTCCTCTATAGGCTCTAAAAACCACACCAATATTTCCAAAATTTCTGAAACATCCAAAAATGACTATTGGTTCCCTGAATAAGGCCTCTAGCGGCCCTGGCTAGGCCTCAAACTGCTGGTGGCCCCTGGTGGCCATGGTGGGCCCTAGAACTTCTCTGAAGATAAATAAAGCTCATAATTCCTCTGATGGCAATGAAACCCTCACTAATGAGTCTCGAATGTCTTAGATAGTCGAAATTGTCTATTCACATTCTCAGAATGGACGAATCTAGCTCAAGATAAAGCCTAAGCAAAATTTGTCCAGTGTTCCCTAAAACGCAGCACTAATTTTGGGCCCACTGCAGTTAACTGGAGATTATTTGGAAAAATCAGCCAAAATTAAAGGCGCTCCATATTATCTGCCAGCCTAACTACTAGTAATAATTGTAACTGTTGGGGTGGCCACATGGCCCCTTACCCCGTGATCTTCGTGGGTGATTAACGTGGTAGACAACAAACTAACCGCGTGGCATAAATGCCATGTGACAAGTCGTAATAAACACTGGCGGACTTGATTGTTAACCACGCAGATAAGCACTTGGGTCATGGTCACGGTCGACAGTCATGTGGGGAGGGGCTGGCCCCTCCGAACCCTCAAACATGAAAATGACCAAATTCAAATATAAATCGAGTTCTTATATGGTTAATTAATAAATGCAGTGGAGATGGTAAGGTGTAGGCATGCTTGGAAGCAGGTCTTGGAGTTGAGCCCCGGGGACCCTAGTAAAATTTTTCACCACAAAAACTGGGCCACGTGGCAGTCTCCGGGCCTGCCACGTGGCGACCTCTAATTCGCTGAGCCAAAAACATATCGTCCAGCTTCAAATCACATGCTAACACTTGTCGACATTTGGTTGGCCCAGAAGGAATATTTTGGGGAATATTCCAAGAATATTCCCTAGAATATTCTTTTTTTTTTAATTTTCCAAACCCAGTCAAACTTGGTCAAAAGCTACAAATTGCAGTTTACTAGACTTTTCAAATCCTGATAACTTCTTCATACGGTGTCGGTTTTTTGAACCGTTCATGGTGCCAGAATCAGCAAGACGAGATCTATTGAGATGCTTAGGTTTGGAATACTTCCAAACACTTTGAAGTTTGAGCTATCACTTAGGTCCTTGATCCAAATCTGATCACACCTCCCCATTGGGAATATTTTGGACCCCAAAAGACTGATTACCTGATCTATTCAATAGATGAGAGTACATCACCCTCAATTTTCAGCCTCCATACACTTTGCCTTGCCTTGCTTAGTGCCTTTGAACCACAACTCGAAGGTAGTCAACACTTCCCTTCTTGAATGCTCTTGTCCTCCTGTCAAGAATTGTCTTCCTTGAACTCACCCAGTAATTTTTGGCGAGAAATTTATAGAAGGTAGCTAAACATCATGTCCTTGATCATCAATCCAAGGTGGCTCAAACAAACATAAGTTTCCAATAGAAATGCATACATGACTGAAATTTGCATATGTACAAATGAATGTATGTCTTACTGAATTAAGAAGTCAAACCACTTCTTACCAAGCCACTTCCATGGCGACTTTTGCTGCTGAAAATCTTCTTCATGTGAAACATCTGTTCTCACATCAATGATGGAATCCTTGGTTCCACATTTGCCAGTATTTTTATCCTCTTTCTTCATGTGCTTGGGATGATTAGTTGGATGTAGTGTCCAACATTGGGCAAAAACATGTCCCTTCTTCTGGCAATGTGTGCAACTCTTTTGCACCTTATTTGTAAGTTTCCTTCGCTTCAACTGTTTCCTATATGCCTTCATCCTCTTCCAACATTTTGAAATATCATGGTTACATAGACCACAATATGCACAAAAACTCTTTCTTCCATTCAATCATGCAGATTTGACATGTTTACCAAAAACATAATCAACTTGACTATGGGAAGAATTATACCTCAATTGTTGCTTTGAATGTCCATATTTTTTTCCTTGTCGAGGAGATGAAATTGTAAAGGTTCCAACTTTCCTTTGAAGACTAAAATCAATGTTCATGTCTTGATAGTTTTCCAAACTCTCATGCTCACCATAAGCTGCATGTCTACACACATCTTGTTGCAACATAGGCTGCAAAAAATGGCTATCAACTTGAAAAAAATCTTGACATGTTTGTGGTTTAGAACTTGGAACAAATTTTTTTTTTGAAGTTGCCTCGAATGCCTTCATGGCTGTAGAGTTTTCACCGTAACATTGAACATAGCCTAGACCAAAATTCTTAGGTCTTTCCTCAACCAAAATAGGATAAATCATGCCTTGTGCATGTTTTCATAAACCCTTGCCTTCATAGCCCATTTTTAACATCAAATTGGGTCCTATACCTCTACTGTTCTTTTCAAATGAACCTACACATTTTTCCAAAGAGGAAATTGAAGACAAATTAGAGTGAATTACCTCTGCTTCACGCATGTTCTTGGTTAAGGCCTCTTGGGCTTGATGTAGCTGCTTCTCCATATCATGCATTATTTGAAGAAGTCCTTATTTCTCTTTCTTCATAGCAACCAATTTCTTATGAAGTCTAGTGCTTTCTCTTCCATATTCATATAGAATTTGCACCATATCCTTCAGGATGTAGAAGTCTCGCTTCATGTCTTCATTGAAGAATCATGAGAAGGAGGAGAATTTGGAAACCTCACTTAAAGAATTTGTCATATTATAAATATGAACTAAATAACTTCAACAAAAATTCACAAAGCTTTCAAAAAAAATTGACAAATCTTCTAAACAAAAAGGCTGTAGATTCAAGCTCTTCTTCAAGTAGCCACTTTTGCAAACAACCTCTTGTGCTTCAAGGGTTGCCTTGAGATCCTTTGGGTAAGGAGAATTATTTCAACCTTATTCCTTCTTTTCCTCTTCTAGACTTAGCGAACAGTAGCTCTCCCTTCACCTCTAGCAAACTCAAACATGTAAGCAACAATCAATTTGCAAACAATAAATTCTTTGCATTGTTTAAACACCTTTCAAGTCAAACAAGAAACCTAGTTCTCTTTCAAGCAAGAAAAATAGTGCTTTGATACCATTCTGATCTGAAATTGGGTTGGATAACTTGTTATGCTTTTCAAGAAGCTCCCACTCAGTTAAACAAATAAATATCTAGCTTATTCTTGACTTGTGCAGAAATGAATACTTAAAACATGTGTATGAGTTTTTTAACTGTTTAAGTGCTTTAAGAATATTTGTTTTTGCTCATATTACACATGTGCAGAAACCATATAATGCATCAAATAAGAATCAACACATAACATCAAATTTAATATAGGAGTTCACCCGAATATCATGGGCTATGTCTCCTTGAGCTTTTGTCAACTGACTTGGCTCCTTGGGATTATGATGAAAATATTATTTTAAAAGTTACAAAATCAACTCCAATGGTTATCTGAACTGAACCAATGGGTTTATAATACCATCATACCCTTGTCATAGCTGTCATCACTCTGAAGAAAGATCTAGGTTCCCTAAGACTTGATTCCTTATGTCGGTGTCCTTAAGCTTCCCTGAGCTTCGAAGTGGCACTAACTCCTTCAAAATTAATTTTATATCCCTAAAACCTTAGCTAATGTCTCCAGCATATATAATACTTCCAGAATAGATTGATCATTTTCTCAAAATGAGCACTGGCTCCCCAATCTAGGCCTCCATCCACTGATGGCCCTGGGATGCCCAAAACTTCCCTGTGGCTTCTAGAGCTCTATAAGTCTTCAAATGACCCTATAAATCCCTTTATTAGATTCAAAATGTCAAAAATAGTCAGAATAGTCTATTGGTTTGCTAAAATTGTCCTTTGGCTACTCCGGTTTCGCCTCCAACACCTGGTGGCACCCCCTGGCTCTGGGTTCCCTGAAAACTTCTCTTAAGCATATTGTAGGTTTTAACCCTGTACATAAATTATCTACAAATGAATCTTAAAAAATAGAAAATAAACAATAGCGAGAGCATAAAACATAAAACAGATAAACACAGAGATTTTCCCCTAGATCCCAAATTGGGATGACCAGCTTGATTTTTCATTATATTCCTTTTAGTGGTCCAACAAATATATATACATGCCGAAGCATACATAAACCCCAAACCATTAACCCTGAGTTATAACATAGTAGTTCCCTTGACTAGATCTACAAAATACCAGGGGCTAGAAACCATCATGCCCCAAAACCATGTGCAAACCCATGCACAAAACCATGAGTGGGTCCACCCATCGGAAAACAAGGTCCAATTTTTTTTCCTGAGGCGCTGCCACCCCTTATTGAGCCCAACACAACGTACAGGGGGGGCTATCGCCCCCCCTGTGACACCCCTGCGTGTGACTATTCATGGAAAGTATATAACATATACCCAATATTCTCCCACTTGTTGTTTTCTTTCTGCAGGGGGCCATAGGAGAGCTGAGTCATTATCCCATCTTTGCAACACACATTGTTTCTCTAAACCAAGAGAAATTCTGAGTGCTCAGAGACTTTGTGGAGTGTAAAAACTTTGGTAAACTTTATAATTATATATTATTATAGATAAAAGATGAGATATGAGATATGAATACAATGGGGAATCACCGAGGCTTTAAATATAGCCTCATGGTGTCCCTTGGTGAAGAGGCATGATCTTTGATCATGCCCTTTCACTTAATAAAACCTAAGATAACTATATCTAACTAATAATTAATAAAATATACATAACATTGCCCCTCTCTTAAGATGCTTTGTCCTCAAAGCATACATAATGAAGGACATCGTTGACGAATGTTTGGTTTTCTTGAGCGACAGGCTCTTGCTTCCCACATTTTAAAAAAATCGTGGAGCATCTTCTCGAGCTCAATCTGTTGGTGATGTGGATAGCTACAAGATTTGATATTGACAGGGTCAGGTCCTTCCTTGACTTCTATTGGATGTTTGATTTTCCTATCGGGATGCACTTTTATGGGTAGATCCTGGAATAATTTTTCGTGTGTCCGAACTAATCCTTGTTCTTATAGTGACTTTTCGTGGCTCCCTTTTGAAGATAACATTTCTAACTGATGACATTGTACTGTAGATGTTGGCGCTCCTGTTTGAATCATCTTCGTCATCAGAGAGGAAGATACGACTTGATCTTCTGGGGCTTGGAATCCATACAACCTGTGTTTCTGCCCTTTCCACTTAAAACTTATAAACTGCTTCTGATGGTTGGCAGAATAAGTACCTAAAGTTTGTAGCCATTGAATTCCTAAGACCGCATCCACTCCTCGTAATGGAACAGTGTAGAATGGAGATTCTAAATGAAATTTTTTTATCTGTAGTTTGACTTAACTTATCTATCTTATCATTTAGCTTATTAAAGAGTTCTGTCATCTTGTTCATTGCTTCGTTATGCTTTTCTGTGGCCTCGTGATGATTTAGCCACATTTGTCTTTCTATTCGATTTGTCGTATCATGAACCTTTTTGATGTCGTTGGAGTGTCCTACAACTGTACCTTCAAGATTGATTAATCTTTTTCCGAATTCTTTAGAATTATTATTGATCTGTTTCTCGAGATCCACCAATTTCTTCTGGAATTCGGCCATCGACATTGATGAAGACATTGAACGTGTATGAGGTGGGGAATATTTTTTTGCCAGTTCTTCCCTCTTTTTTAAAAAAATTTAAATAATTAATTAATATTTAATTAAATAATTAAATTTTTTTTTTTTTGAAATAATAATAATAATTTATATTCTTATTGTTATTATATATATATATATTTTAAATAATAATAATAATAATAATTATTATTATTTTATTATTTGAATTATATATATATAATTACGGGGAAAAAGATTGTTAACCTTGAAAAGTCACGTTGTTTTTAAAAGTCAAAATGGGTTTTAATACCATGGGCAGTTACCATGGCCCCAAAAACCACGAGCTTGTAGACCACGAGCAATTACTCTTCCTTTTTAATTTTACTTTGTCTTCACATGTACATATTTCTTTATATATATATATATATATTCTTTTTCTTTTAATTTATTTCCCCCTTTGTGTTAACTTTCCTTCTCTCCTTATTTTATTAATATATATATATTATATATATATTTATTCCTTCTTCTTCTTTTTTAAAAACAAATGTTGCTACCCACAAGCACTTGGTTTTTAAAAAAATCTGCAATTTTGGAATTTTCTTGTAATTTCTTAATTATGGGTGATCACACAGATCCCGAAGAGCAATGGCTTTGATACCAATGGAGTGTAAAAACTATGGTAAACTTTATAATTATATATTATTATAGATAAAAGATGAGATATGAGATATGAATACAATGGGGAATCACCGAGGCTTTAAATATAGCCTCATGGTGTCCCTTGGTGAAGAGGCATGATTTTTTATCATGCCCTTTCACTTAATAAAACCTAAGATAACTATATCTAACTAATAATTAATAAAATATACATAACACTTTGTCAATGCATCTACAACATTCTTCAAAGTGTCCACCTTTACCAACAACACCCTTTTAGCCTCAACCATATATCTCACAAAGTGATATTGAACATCAATGTGCTTTGTATTTGAATGATAATCAGGGTTCTTAGCCAAGAAAATTACACTTTGGCTATCACAGTCTATCCTTATAGCTTGTTGCACCAACCCCATACTTGAACACAATCTCTGCAACCAAACTACTTCCTTGCTTGCATGAGTGGCTGCCATGTATTCTGCCTCTATAGTTGAAAGAGCCACTACAGACTATCTTTTACTCATCCAACTAACTGCACCTCCAAATAGGCTAAAAGCATACCCACTTGTAGATCTTCTTTTGTCTAGATCTCCAGCCCAGTCTGCATCAACAAAACCACGAATGTCGAACACTCTTTCCAATCCTAGTCTTCCCTGGTAGCACAAGCCATAATCACTAGTGCCACGCAAATATCTGAAAACCCGCTTCACTATTGTCCAATGCTCCTTCCCTGGTTTGACATAAAACTGCTCAATACTCCCACTGCATGTGCAATGTCTTTTCTAGTACAGACCATTGCATACATCAGGCTACCCACTGCACTTGCATATGGAACATGGGACATATCCTCCTCTTATTCTTGTGTCTTGGGACACTATTCAGTAGACATATTTGTACCTACAGGAATCGGAACATTCACCGGTTTAATATCCTACATATTGAACCTCTGCAATATAGTCTCGACATACTTCCTCTGGTTTAACCAGAGCTTCCTCTTTGCCCGATCTCTCTTAATTTCCATGCCCAAAATATAGTTTGTAGTACCAAGATCCTTCATGTCGAATTTGGAGAACAGTTGGGTCTTCAAATCTTGGATGATTTATTTTTCATTTCCAATCAACAACATATCATCCATATACAAGACCAAATAAATAACACGGCCACCAATTAATTCAAAATAAACACAATAATCCTCCTTTCTTCTGGTGAAGCCAAGTCTGTGTATATAAGTATCAAATTTTTGATACCACATCCTTCATGACTATTTTAACCCATACAAAGACTTCTTTAACCTACATACCAGTTCTTTCTTCCCCTTCACCATAAAGCCTTCAGGTTGTTTCATGTAGATCTCCTCTTCCAGATCCTCGTGAAGAAATGTTGTCTTCACATCCATCTATTCTACCTAAAATCAAATGCAACAACAACAAATAAAAGTAATCTAATAGAAGTAACTTTGGCAACAGGAGAAAAAATATCACCAAAATCAATTCTCGGCACCTGGGAATAACCCTTTGCTACCAACCTAGCTTTGTATTTCTCCACCTTGCCTTCTACATTCATATTCTTCTTAAACACCCATTTTCTCCCGATGGGTTTCCTTGCAGCCGACAACTCCACCAGATCCCATGCCTCATTTTTATGCAAGGATGCCATTTCATCAACCATGGCCTCCTTCCAGAGTTTTCCATCCTTTTAATCTATGGCCTTCCTAACAGTTCTGGGATCATTATCAATTATAGTTAAAGAAAAATTTGAATAGAAAGCAGATGGACTATACCTTTCTAATTGTCTTCTTTCTCGAACTGATCTTCTCACAACTGGAGTTTGTGGCTCTTCCTCTTTTGAGTCTTCTTCTGTTGTAGAGTCTGATTCATTTTCCTTTAGCTCAAACTCTATCTTTTCATTTTCCTTTGGTAGGAATTCATGTTTAAAAACATCTTTCACCTCTCTAAACACCACATATCGGTTGTACACAACCTTCCTTGTTTCAGGGTTCCAAAGCTTGTAACCCTTTAAACCATCCTTATACCCAATAAATATGCACCTTTCAGATTTATTATCCAAATTTCTCCTTTTCTCCTTTGGAACATGTTAATATGCATCAAATCCAAATACCCTCAAATGTGAAAGAGAGGGTTTCTTACTAGTCCATACCTCATGTGGAGTCTTATCCTCCAACGCTGATGAAGGTGATCTGTTAACCAAGTAACATGTAGTCTCCACTGCCTCTACCCAGAATTCTTTTCCTAACCCGGTACCACTAAGCATGCTTCTTGCCTTTTCCATCAGCATTATGTTCATTGTTTTGGAAACTCCATTTTGCTGAGGTGTCTATGGAGTAGTCTTCTGCCATGCTATACCACACTTCTTACAGAACTCTTCAAATTCCTTCTTGCAGAACTCCCCACCATTATCTGTCCTCAGCACCTTTATCTTCTTCTATATCTAGTTTTCCACCAGAGCCTTAAATTCTTTAAATCTTTCAAAGACTTCAGATTTCTTGCTCAAGAAATATATCCATGTATTCCTCAAGAATTCATCTATCAATGAAACATAGTACACAGACTTACCCAGTGATGGAATTAACACAGGTCCAAACACATCATTGTGCACAAGCTCTAATATCTTGTTTGCCCTCTTAGCACCAAAAGGAAAAATCACCCGATTCTACTTCCAATATACACAATGTTCACAGAAATCAAAGTACAGAGAGCTATTAGACATAGTTTCTACCATACCATTTCCATGCAAAATCTAAAGGCCCTTCTCTCCAATATATCCAAGCCTTTGATGCCATAGCATGGTCTTTTCTCCAGAGACTGCTAGGCTTTCCACTCCACTTTCAGGAACCACAAAACTGTTGCACCCATCAATAATAGTGCTGCCCTAAAGATTGTACAAATTTCAAATCTGAACTTCCCGCATTAATGGTAGTGCTCCCCAAACCATCTTACAGGAATATTTCTTGAACACTGTTTTTACACCTGCATCATCCATCTTGCTTACAGAAATCAGATTTCTGGCCAATGCAGGAATGTGCAGATCACCACGAAGTGTTTTAATCCTTCCACCTTACAGATTTAGCTTGAATTTTCCACGTCTGACGATTCTAGCCTTCCTATCATCACCTAAGAATACATCACTGCCATCATATTTCTGATACTCGCAAAACCACTCCCTATGAGGAGTGAATTGAAAGGATGCACCCGAGTCAATCAACCATGACTCATGATCTACATTTGTATTTGAAGAAGAAGCCAAATACACATCCCCACCTTCATCCGAGGTGATTTTTGCCTCTGCAGAAGGAGCATCATCAGATCCCTTTCCTTTCTCAGGAGCTTTAGATTTGCAGTCCTTTTTGTACTGCCCTTCCTTTCTGCATTCCCAGCACACGTTTATAAACTTTCCAGGAGATTTAGATCTCCCACTCGAAAACTTATTCTTGTTTCTATTCTGGGACCTTCCTCGTACAGATAAGGCATCTCCATTCTAACCCTCCCTATTTCTCCATCTCATTTCCTCCGACAGTAAGGCTGAGACAATGTCACCAAAATTCAAGCTAGTTGTATTGCTACCTATTGCAATAACCAGACTATCCACGAATATGGTAGAGAACACAACAAACTGATTGTAATATTCCTAAATTATCTTCAGCTAATGGGAATATTAATTTTTCTCTTGAAACTTAGATTGATGAATAAATGGGCAAGGAGGCTCATAATTTTCTCAAGTATGAATAAAAATCCCTCCTAGTGTGAAAGGGGATCATATAATAACCATTTCAAGCATCCACATATGTGAACAAGGTCTAAACTATGTGGGGAAGGTCAAGTTTGACCAAGTCAACATGATGTATTATCAAAGAAGTGGATCCTACATATAAGCTAGCTCAATGTGAATAGAGATCAATCCAGCTAGATAAAATGAAGGCACCTTGAGTGTGAAAAGGGACAAGGCATGAAGAATCATTCAAGGTTGACCAAGTCAACAATGCTGTCTAGATATATTGCACCATCTTGTTGGATAGCACAGTTTTTGTAGAGGAGCCTTTGCATGGAAGCAACCTCATAGTGGGTGGGACCCTTGGTGAGGAAGCTCATCAATTATATAATGAAGGAGATGGAAATCATATGGAAATATTGGATATTACATTTTCATTAGGTCTGCTTAGGCTTCCTACATACTTGGTTGTTTAGCTAAGTTGTTGCACTGCTTAGTGCAAGGGTTTGCCCAAGTGGGGATTCCCTACTCTTTCTTGGAGATATTGTTCAAGAAATCTAAGGGGAGGTTTCCAATCTGAATTTTCCACTACCTAGTGTTGGTCCAAGCATCTACCATTAGAAAAAATGTAGTCCCTTCAAAAAAATGCGTTATTTCTTGAGGTGTGCAGTCGAAGGGGGTTAAACCCCATTTTGAGGATCTAGTTCCCAAGAGGAGGATCATCCTTTCTTTGGGAAAGCTAGAGGAAGCATCTACATGCATTTATTTGCATGATCATACATCTATTGTAGAGCTTCAGCCACAAATTTTGCAGGAGCTTTCTCTTGTATATCTTTTCTGTCAAGAAACCCTTGCCGAGTCTTCATGGATCTGTATAAGAGAGATTAGATCTCTGTTTGTGTAAATCATTGAGTATTATAATAAAATTATGAGATGTATTTCTCTATTTTCTGAGTTAACCTCTCTTTAGACTGTGAAACTACTTGTGCAGTTCCTCCGACATTTTGTAGTCCTGGGCTTTTGCCCATTTTTAGCAGCTGTGAGCATGGGAGGCCTGTTTAACTAGGCTAATTGAATTCTTTTATGAAAATATTTTGCATTCATGTCCTATATTTCCTATTATAAGGGACAAAACAGTTTTTTTCCACTGTTCTAACTCAATATTCAGAAAATAGCATTTTGGAGGCAAAAACAGCTACTTTTCCCCACTTGGTGAATTGTAAAAAGGCATAGTTTGTTGTTGTGATTTTTCTATTGAAGTTATGTGTTTAAATACATTATATGAGATGATCACTTTCTGTTCTCCAACTTCTGAATACCTTAAGGTATTGTTATTGTTGTAGAAAATTCCAGATTTGGAATATTACAGTGGTATCGGAGCAACAATCTTGGCTCAGCCTGTGAGCTCAATAATTATGGAGTCTTCTCATGGGGAGGAGGATATTTGAAAAATAAATTAGAGTAAACCCTTGTCTGGAGAAAGGAGGTTCTCAAAACTTCTCTTGACAAAGCTGCTGGGCAAAAGCAAGGGCATCAAAGAAATTTTGGAGGGAAACACATGAAGATCCCTCAAAAAAATCTATACAAGAGGAAGATTCTAAGTCCTCATATTTTGGATATTAGTACTCAGCCATATCATCAGATCTACCATGCTCTATCAACAATTTCTTCATGAAGAGGAAAAAAAGGAGATGTGCCAAAGAGAGATACTCTTGGTGATTATTTGCAGGAATATGAAGATCAATCTGAGGAGTTCAAAGATCACTTCAATTTCCAAGGGTTTTTTGAATATTTAATTAAACTGAGAAGGGTGGGGGGGGGGGTGAATCAATTTAATACATACATAAGCCTTTTAAAATTTTCACCAAACTTATTTACAGCTTAATATGTGAACAGTCTTAAAATTTTGCAGCCAATATTAAATTAATGTGACATCATACTTATGTTGAGAGTAGCAAACAATTAAGCAGATTGAAAGAATCACATCAACACATAAGAAGCACACATAGAGACAACAGATGTAAGTGGAAAACCATAAAGGGAGAAAACCACATCTTATTATTGTTGTGATGCAAAGGCAAGCTCCAACTCCCTCTCACCACTGTTTTTCTACAAGCACCAACCTACAGGAGGCTCCTACCTCAATTCTGCAAGCTACAACTTCCAAGGAAGCACCAACTCCCTTCAATTTTCTACAAGCACCAACCTACAGGAGGCTCCAACCTCAGTCAGCTACAACTGATAGCTATCAAGCTGCAACTTGATAGGGAAGCTCCGACTTTCTCAATTTATCAAACTGAATGTTTGCTGATTTACCTCAGATATTAGCTCTATTCTGTAGCTTCTCTTTCTGCTCTTCTTTTCTTAATCTTCTCTACCTCACACTTTTATACTCTACCTTCTCTATATTTACTCTCTCTCTCCCTCTTTGTGCATATCAAATTGATATTATATATAGAGATCCTCACATGACTGTTTGTATTTCACAAGGAATTTGGAGTGAACAGTCATGACTCTTTGGCTTTTGTCTTCTTATTTCTTTATCCAACTCAATTTTAAATTTATAACAATATGTACAAATTTCCATGTTACAGTGGGAGTTTTTCTTTTCCTTAGGATACTTGCCTTTGCATCACAAACAAAAAATTTAATCATAACATTTACATTCAGATTTTTAGTTACACACTTCAATTTCACTCAGCTTCTTTTCTGGATTTTGGCTTGACTGGATTTATCTTTTCTGCTACTATTTCTCTCTCTTTCATTCTTGTAGACTCTCTTCTTCATTGTAGCTGTATAACTGTGGTACATATAACTATCTTTTAATATCACTACTGGGCAATTTCAATGCTTTTAATTTCTGTAGTGGCAACCTTTACATTCTGAATCTTTGTCAATACACTTGTAAGGATTTGGGTCACAAGGAATAGCTCTTTTTGTCGAAGTCCAAGTTTGGTAAATACAGAGAACACAAAGCTTAATTATCAACTCATTGATAGCGGTAACTCTGCACAGTCCCATTTTTCCCAGGTCTTCCACATTTCTTCCGGTTGATAATTAAATATTTTCCACAACTTTTTAATTCAATGTATTCCGCATAGTACAATTCGGCTACAGTACGAGTGCGCCACCTTCCAACCTTAATCTCCCCACTTTATTTTAATAACCCAACAACCCTTTAAATAAACATCTTTAACGTATTCTGGACTTTTATTCTATCGTTGAACATTATAACTAAGGTTCCAATGGTTAATAAATCCGCATATGGATGCATTATACAAGATTTGATATTATATATATATATATATATATATATATATATATATATATATATATATATATATATATATATATATATATATGTTTCCGACCTTGCAAATTTTAAATATATATCTCGAGTTTTAATTCAATTGAACCACTTATACAAACAACCCGACATCCATAAAGGACTGGCCGCCACCTATAAATGTCATACCTTTGTTCAACCCATAGACCTTAACAACGAGCAATATAAATTAAATTGGGGCCCAGCGCTAAAAACCGACCCGATCGGAGGGCTCACGTTCCATCGCACTGCAACATCCAATCTGACGGATATCGCTCAGGCAACTTGCACGGGAAATAACGCGTGATGGCGTGCCGTACTTGGGTTATCCTTCGCGCACCTTCCGAACATAACCACCGTCCGATGGCATCTTTCTAGATCAACGGTATGTATCAATATCGCACCGCGTCTTTGGTCGATGATTAATGCGCGATGGCGCACATTGGGAGGCGGTTTTCCATGGGTCCACCTCGCCACGTGTCGAATGATCTATGGAATCGCTCCCAACTCCTCAAATATCGCCCACCGTGTAAAGGTGGTGCGATGAAAACCATAAACCACCTTTACTGTTCACTCTTCGTGGTTCCGTCCTTTTGGCTCAAGGTTCCACCTAGCTTTGTTTTATGCGCTTATATAGGATTTGAGTCGATGTGATTAAGCCGAATTTCAAACTTATCAAGCCACTGTTTATATGCCCATCAGATCCGGGCTCTCAATCGCAATCACAATTCTTTGGTTTATACGTTCCGCTGCCCTTATAATCTCCAATGCGATTAGATTGTTCCGATGCGATCATGACATATTTCAAATACTTGTTACTCATGGTTTATAAGCCCATTGGGTCCGGGCTTCAATCGCAATCGCAAGTTTTGGTTGGATGTGATCTGTTGCCAATTTTTTCCGATGCGATTAATGAGGGTCCCGCCTTATGGTACTTTGGTTCTTTGAATCTCGCACTACATATATATATATATATATATATATATATATACATGCTTTAGTCCTTTGTATATACTTTGCCGCTGGAGTATACGATTCTCGGAATGAGATTTATATTATATATGAATTACATTGCCGCTCCAATCTTTAGTGTATCTTCCAGTTGGGTAGGCGATTCTCAGAATTTTATATATATCCTCCAGCTGAGGTAGCAATTCTTAGAATAATGACTATGTCTCTGCCTCTACTGCTTTTGTCGCTCTGCCTCTGCCTCTCCTGCTATGATAACGGCTCTGCTTCTATATTCGCTTCCTCTTTCTCTGCCCATCTCCTCTATATTCGCTTCCTCTGCCTCTGCCTGTCTCCTTTGCTTCCTTCGTTTGCTTCTTTTTTGCCTCCTTTTCCATCAATGACAAAATTTCCAACAGTCTCCCCCTTTGGCATTGATGGCAATACACTTCCTCTGTTTGCCTGATAGGATCCTTTCTCCTGTTGCTTGCTCTTCCTCCCCCTTTGACATCAATGGCAAGGGGTTCAAATTTTTAGTGAAGCTTCTATTCTCTGATGCTGTGTTTTTATCCTTTTTCAACATTTCATGCATTTCCGGGTTAAATTTCCTGACTTCGTACGCTGCTGCTCCAAACTTTGGATTTGATACACATTGGGTTCACTATTCTTCCGTGTTCAGTTCACGTCGGTTTCACCATTCTTCTTCTGCACCACTGACCCTTTTGCCTTTTTATTGATTCTTTTATGCTGACTGTATTATTTCCATAATCCCTTTGATCCTGAGGACCTGTTTTCATTCTTCCCTTGTTGGTTGATCTTTCCCTGAGAATGATATGTTTGTTTCTGTTCTCCCCCTGAAACTGTGCTTTCTCTTCATATTAGAGAGTAGCATCTACAGATACTACCCCTAGTCTATCTCTCAAATATTCAAAAGGCTCTCTAGCAAGTGGTTTGGTAAATATATCTGATGTTTATTCTTTAGTTGGTACATACTCCAGTTTTACTATCTTCTGAGCCACTTGTTCTTGGAGGAAATGATACTTGATTGGGATATGTTTAGTTTTTGAGTGAAGCATAGGATTTTTAGATATACTTATAGCACTTGTATTATCACATTTAATTGAGATAGGTTCGTTAATGCTTACCTTCGTGTCTTGAAGAGTTTGCTTCATCCACATGACTTGTGTACAACATGCTGCTACTGTTATATATTCTGCTTCTGATGTAGACAGAGAGATAGATGTTTGTTTCTTGCTTAACCATGCCACCAAACTTCCTCCTAGATAGAAAGCACCTCCACTTGTGCTTTTCTTGTCATCCATACAGTTGGCCCAATCTGCATCTGTGTAGGCTATCAAGGTGAAGCTTTTGCCTTTAGGATACCAAAGTCCATATTGAGCTATTCCTTGTAGATACCTAAATATTCCTTTTACTGCAAGAAGGTGATTTTGTTTAGGTGCTGCTTGATGTCTAGCCACTAGGCCTACTGCTGGCATGATGTTTGGTCTTGATGTTGTCAAATAAAACAGACTTCCTATCATGGATCTGTAGAGATTTTGATCTATATCTGTAGACCCATCATCAACACACAACTTGCATCCCGTGATCATGGGAGTTGACACAGGTTTGCGGTCCTCCATTTTGAATTTTTTCAGCATTTCTTTTAAGTATTTTTCCTAAGAGATGAATGTGTCTGTGTTCTTTTGTTGAATTTGAAGTCCTAAGTAGAAACTGAGTTCTCCAATCATGGACATCTCAAAATCTGATTTCATCTCCTCATCAAATCCTTTTGCAAGTTCATCTTTGTTGCTTCCAAACATAATGTCATCGACATATACTACAACAATCAGAAGTTCATTTTTATGGGCTTTTATGTATAGATTGTTGTCTACTTCACCTCTCTTAAAGCCTTGTTTTTGCAAATACTTATCCAGTCTTGAGTACCAAGCACGAGGAGCCTGTTTCAGTCCATATAGAGCCTTCTTCAGTCTACACACATAGTCTTCTTTGTCTGTCAATGAGAAGCCTTCTGGTTGTTCCATGTAGACTTCTTCTTCTAGGTTTCCATTTAGAAATGCAGATTTTACATCCATTTGATATACTTTGAAGTTTTGGTAGCATGCAAAGGCCAGGAACATTCTGATAGCTTCCATTCTAGCTACAAGGGAAAATGTTTCATCGTAATCAAGTCCTTCGATTTGTGAATATCCTTTGCAGACAAGTCTAGATTTGTTCCTGATTACTTGTCCTTCCTCATTCATTTTATTTTTGAATACCCATTTTGAGCCTATGACATTTTTCTCAGTGAGTGTAGGAACTAGTTCCCAGGTATTATTTTTCTCAATTTGGTCCAATTCTTCATTCATAGCATTCACCCAAGACTTGTCCTTGCTGGCTTCTTCAAATTTCTTTGGCTCTATTTGTGACAACATGGCTATGTATACCTCTTCAGCTTGTTTTGTTAGTTGCCTTCTTGTTTGTACCCCTACTCTCTTGTCTCCAATGATCTGATCTTCAGGATGGTTCTTCTGATTATATCTTGAGGGAGCTTTAGAACTCAGCTCTGTATCTTCTGTTGTCTTGCTTGTTTCCTCATCATCTTGGTTTTCTTCTTCATGGTTGTTTGATGGACTATAGCAGTCTGTATCTCGTGTATTTTTTGGAAGTTCTTCATCAAATCTCGCATCAATACTTTCTACTATTTTCCGAAGAGTCTTGTTGTATCACCTGTACCCTTTACTTTTGGAAGCATATCCTAGAAATATCCCTTCATCTGCTCTTGCATCAAATTTTCCAAGATTTTCATCATTATTCTTTATGTAACATTTGCTTCCAAAGATTCTGAAATGTTTGATTGAAGCTGGTTTTCCATGCCATATTTCATAGGGAGTCTTGTCACTGCTTGGCCTTAAGTGAGATTTATTAAGGATATGTACTGTTGTGTGCACTGCTTCTTCCCAGAAGATTTGAGCAATATTCTTCTCTTGCATCATGGCTCTGGCAATTTTTTGAACAGATCTGTTTTTTCTTTCTGCTACTCCATTCTGCTGAGGTGTCCCTGCAATATTAAATTGTTGTTTTATGCCATGTTCATTACATACATCTGCAAAGTCATAACCAGTGAATTCACCTCCTCTGTCTGATTTGATGCATTTCAGCTTGCATCCTGTCTGATTTTCTGCTAATGCTTTGAATATTTTGAATTTGTCCAGAGCTTCTGATTTATTCTTGAGAAAATCAACCCATGTCATTCTGGAGAAATCATCTATTATCATCATGAAGTAGGATTCTCCACTTGGTGTCTTAGTTCTAGCAGGTCCACACAGATCCATGTGCACAAGCTGGAGAGGTCTTCTTTTTTATAACTCATCTTTGGCCTTAAATGATGTACGGGTCTGTTTGCCCAATTGACAAGGTTTGCATATGGTATTTGAAGGCCTTTTTATTTCTGGCATATCTCTGATAGCTTTCTTCTTGCTCAGTCTAATGATATGGTCGATGCTGAGATGTCCCAATTTCCTATGCCATAACCATGACTCCTCAAGTTTGCTAAGATGACATGATTCATCTTCCTCTTTCACAATGTAAACATTACTCTCTGTTCGAACTCCTTTGAGCATAGTCTTACCTGTGGTGCTTGATCTGAATTCACAATCTTGTGCTCTAAAAAGAACTTCATAGCCTTTGTCACACATCTGACTTACACTTAGTAAATTTTCTTTCAACCCATCTACAAATAGTACATCTTGGGCCTTTCCTCTACCATTTTCTATGCTGACTGAGCCTTTTCCCTTGATCTTACCTGATTTATCATTGCCAAAAGTAACATTGCCAGAATTATTTTCATCAAGAGTTATAAAATTTCTTCTGTCTCCAGTCATGTGTTTTGAGCAACCACTATCCAAATACCACTGGATTTTCAGATCTTGAGCAGTTAAAGCCTAGTCACATTTATTCACCTTCTTTATCCACTGGAGGCACCCTTTTTTTTGGTTTCTTTTGTGAGGTGATGAACTATATATTCTAAGAGGACATTTGGAAGGTATATGTCCAACTTGATTGCATACACAACATTTGATCATAATTTTTGCAGAGTTATGAGTATGAACAAAATTTCTTTGATTCATAAACCTCCATGAGGTGTCAAACATCAATCTTTGTTCATACTTTCTACACTCAATGATATTATGGCCAAATTCCTTACAATAAAAACAGTAACCATAGAAACTGTTTGCATACCTGATGTAAGGTTGTCTTTTCCATTTGTTTGCTTGAGGCAGTCTCTTCACTGTTTGCATCTTTTGCAGGTTTGAATTACTCCTCCTTGTATGAAAATATGCAGCAATGTGTCCCAGCTTGTGGCAGACATAACAGGTGTCATTCTTCATAGGAGGGAAGGCTCTCCTTTGATGGTTTCCAAATTTGACATACTCAGGAATCTTAGTATTCATCACATGCTTAGCTACTAGTGGATTCTTCTGATCTCTGTCTTCCTTATTACAGGTTTCTTCTTTTGTAGGAATTTTTTGAGCTGCTTCATCATTCTTCTTTTCTTTTACAAAAATAATCTCTTTTTCAACCTTTTCTTTGCTTTTACTTTATTCTCCTTCATAGCCTATTCCAGTTTTTATCATAGGAGATATTTGAGCAATCATAATTTCATTCAACTTACTAGAGCTTGTTGTTTGAGAAGAGTTTATAACCACTTTCCTTTGAGCATTTTATAGTTTCTTCTTGAGACATACTACTTCTTCTTCCAGCTTCTCTTGTTCTCAGGTTTTATCCTTGATTTGCTGAAGTAACATGTCTTCTATCTTCTTGGCTTCTTCAAGCTCTACCTTCAGCTGCATGAGGACTTCTGAGTTTTGTTCTTATCTTTCATATTTGAGAAGAATGTCCTTTTGTTTTCTGCACTTCAGTTTGAATCTGTCAATCTCCTCTAGAGCACTTCTTAGCTCCCCCTCAAGGTCGATTTCCCCTTCTTCTTATTCATCTTCTAGCAGGATTCCTTCAAGTTCTTCTATTGCCATCAATAAGAATTCAGAGGTTCCTTCTTCACTTGAGGGTTCATCTGAATCTTCAGATGTACTGTTGTCTTGTTGAGCATAGAAAGATTTTCTGCTGAACTTCTTTCCTTTCTACCAATTCTTTGATTTATTTTTCTCTGACTCTTGAGCCTGATTCCTTACTTTCTTGTGAGGACACTTAGCAGCATAGTGTCCAACTCTTCCACAGTTAAAGCATTTGAAAGGAAGTTTACCTTTGTATTTACCTAAGCCTCTATCCAATTTCTTGACAAATTTTTCCTCTTCTTCATCAGAGCAAGAGCATGTGTCTCCCTCTTCTTCTTTCTTCTTTTTTGTTTTAAAGGTTGCCTCCCTCGTACTTGGCTTCTTTTGTGGGAGCCTCATCTCATATGATATTAGATTTCCAAGTAGCTGGTTCATGGTCAAGGTCTCCCAATTAGTTGTTTCTTCTATTGCAGACACCTTGGGATTAAATATGGATCGAAGAGATCTTAGAATCTTTTGCACAATTATACTTTCTGGCATGGTTTCTCCAAGAGCTTTCATATTGTTAACAATTTCTACAACTTTTAGGAAGAAACTGGCAATGTCTTCATCATCATTCATTTTTAAGTTCTCAAACTGGGCTCTATAGACTTGAAGTTTGGCAGTATTTACTTTCTTGTCTCCCTCATGGATGTTCTCCAGAGTATCCCACATTTCTTTGGCAGTGTCTTTGTGCATTACTTTGATAAACTCTGCTTCACACAATCCATTCAGGATGGCATTCATGGCTTTTGCGTTAGCCACAAAATCTTGTTTTGTTTCTTTCTCTGTGTCAGTTGCCTTTGGGGCATATCCTAATTCCACAACAGCCCATACTTCTATTCCTAGAGACATTATGTATGTCCTCATTCTGATTTTCTAGAAAGCATAATTTTCACCAGTGAAGAAAGGGGCTTTATTGGTTGAGCATCCTTCTTTACTAGCCATCTTGGGAACCTAGGATCTCCTTTCAGCTGTTAGATTGGTACAAAGTAACCTGGCTTTGATACTAATTGTTGAATCTTTAATTAGACTGAGAGGGGGGGGGGGGTGAATCAGTTTAATACATACATAAGCCTTTTAAAATTTTCACCAAACTTATTTACAGATTAATATGTGAACAGTATTAAAATGTTGCAGCCAATATTAAATTAATGTGACATCATACTTATGTTGAGAGCAGCAAACAATTAAGCAGATTGAAAGAATCACATCAACACATAAGAATCACACATAGAGACAATAGATGTAAGTGGAAACCCATAAAGGGAGAAAACCACATCTTATTATTGTTGTGATGTAAAGGCAAGCTCCAACTCCCTCTCACCACTGTTTTTCTGCAGGCACCAACCTACATGAGGCTCCTACCTCAATTCTGCAAGATACAACTTGCAAGGAAGCACCAACTCCCTTCAATTTTCTTCAAGCACCAACCTACAAGAGGCTCCAACCTCAGTCAACTACAACTGACAGCTATCAAGCTGCAACTTGATAGGGAAGCTCCAACTTCCTCAATTTATCAAACTGAATGTTCGCTGATTTACCTCAGATATCAGCTCTGTTCTGTAGCTTCTCTTTCTGCTCTTCTTTTCTTAATCTTCTCTGCCTCACACTTTTATACTCAGCCTTCTCTATATTTACTCTCTCTCTCCCTCTTTGTGCATATCAAATTGATATTATATATAGATATCCTCACATGACTGTTTGTATTTCACAAGGAATTTGGAGTGAATAGTCATGACTCTTTGGCTTCTGTCTTCTTATTTATTTATCCAACTCAATTTTAAATTTATAACAATATGTACAAATTTCCATGCTACAGTGGGAGTTTTTATTTTCCTTAGGATACTTGCCTTTGCATCACAAACAAAAAATTTAATCATAACATTTACATTCAAATTTTCAGTTACACACTTCAATTTCACTCAGCTTCTTTTCTGGATTTTGGCTTGACTGGATTTGTCCTTTTCTATTGTTGTTTCTCTCTCTTTCATTCTTGTAGACTCTCTTCTTCATTGTAGTTGTATAACTGTGGTACATATAACTGTCTTTTAATATCACTGCTGGGCAATTTCAATGCTTTTAATTTCTGCAGTGGCAACCTTTACATTCTGAATCTTTTTCAATACACTTGTAAGGATTTGGGTCACAAGGAATAGCTCTTTTTGTCGAAGTCCAAGTTTGGTAAATACAGAGAACACAAAGCTTAATTATCAACTCATTGATAGCGGTAACTCTGCACAGTCCCGTTTTTCCCAGGTCTTCCACATTTCTTCCGGTTGATAATTAAATATTTTCCACAAATTTTTAATTCAATGTATTCCCCACAGTACAATTCGGCTACAGTACGAGTGCGCCACCTTCCAACCTTAATCTCCCCACTTTATTTTAATAACCCAGCAACCCTTTAAATAAACATATTTAACGTATTCTAGACTTTTATTCTATTGTTGAACCTTATAACTAAGGTTCCAATGGTTAATAAATCTTCATATGGATGCATTATACAAGATTTGATATTTTACATATATATATATATATATATTTCAACACATATATATGTTTCGGACCTTGAGAATTTTGTTAGGTCCCTATATTACTAGTATAGTCCCTTATTGTTGTTAGTGTAACCCCCTTATTGTTATTATTGTACCCTTGTAACCCCCATTTTATTATTATTGTGCCCTTAAATTATTATTGTTAGGTCGGCTAGGATTACATTGTGGCCCACCAGGATTACATTATGGCCCCATGGACTCCTATATATAGAAAGGAGGTTTTGTAAATTGGATCATCCAAGATTTGTTCATTTATGTAATGTATTGGAGGTTGCCCCCTCGAAGTGGCTTATTTCTAAGGCGTTGATATCTCTTTTCTTCTATTTTTGGAGCTGGTTACACAACATTTGGTATCAGAGGCTTTGGATTCTAGGGTTTCGCTGCTCCAAACAGGTCATCGTGGAATTTTCGCTATAAATTGTTGTCTACGAAGTTTCAGAAGCTGAAATTTTTAGGGTACGAAGCCGAAATCCTGAGGAAGATTGCCTAAAAATTTCAGAGCTTGGTTCGCAATATTTTTGGATATATCATCTATGGAAGTTAGGTATTTTTTCAGGCTCCTAAATAGGTCATCATGGAATTTGTGCTATAACTGTTTTTCTACGAAGGTTAAGAATCTGAAATTCATATGGTACGAAGATAAAATCCTGAGGAAATTCGTCAAAAAATTTCAGATCTTGGTTCGCAATATTTTTGGAGATATGATCTGTGGAAGGTAGTGCTTTTTCAGGCTCCTGAATTTCATCTCAAAGAGGTGATCGTGGGAAACGTTCAATAACTCTCTCTCTCTCTCGGGATCGGATTGGAGTACCATAAAAATTGGTTGCAACTACATGGAATATAGCTTCTTGGCTATCAATTTCAGAGAAAAAGGACAAAACAATGACACGTGGCAAGTCGTACAAGTTCGCTCTACTGAACCAGTCCAGAATTAGGTCATTGTCGGAGATTGGACACAACTTTGTCTTGGAGAATCCAAATCAGGTCAGACCTGTGGCATCTGAAAGAAGCTTCAGAGGGCTACTACAATGCTGAATTTCAGATATCGAAGATTTTCAATTACATATATAATTCAATTTCAATATCGAGCTCCTCAAAGCAAGTAAAAGGTGTGTATTGTTTTTCTGAATTGCATAAGTCTTGTTTGAAGAATCAAGTTGAATTTATTCCAAGGGAATATTGTAGAATAGATATCAATATTGGATTCTAAAATGGCCCCTAAAAAGAATTCAACACCCATTAAGCCTTCATAAGGCTCTACTATGACTCATGAAGATGAAGAATTGCAACATGATCTATCAAAATTACAAGAGCAAGTGCAACAGATTTCACTCTCGCAAAGAGCAACAAAAAATGAAATGGAAGTTTTGAAGAAAGGCATGGAAGTGAAGATGGACGGTTTGAAGAAAGGAATGGAAGCTAAGATGGATGGCATGGAAGCTAAGATGGATGGCATGGAAGTGGACATGAAATACAACATGGAAAACATGAAGAATGATCTAAAAGCACACATGGAAGGCTTGATGACAAGCTTAAAAAAAGAAATGATTCCTAATGGCAGAAATATAGTAGAAGAACCTCATGATGAGAACAAAATAAATGTTAATTGTGATTTTATAAACTCTAATTTTGGTGGGAAGAACCACCATATTCCAAAAATGGATATGAGGAAGTTTGATGGAAAGGATCCTGTAACATGGATACTACAGATGGAGCAATATTTTGATCTCCATAACGTGCAAAACACACAATCTCCATAACGTGCAAAACACACAAAAGGTACGCATCGCAACTTTACATTTAGAACAAAATACATTTGTATGGTATCGATGGCTTTGCTCCCGTAAAAAAATTGTCACTTGGTCAATTTTTTACGGAGGAAATGATAGCACATTATGAGGATACAAAGAGCAACACCTTCTTTAGCCAATTGATAAATCTCAAACAAAAGGGTTTAGTGGGGCAGCACATTGAGGACTTCCAAAATTGAATATAAGGGTAACTGATATTCCAGAGGAACACAGGATTGATCTCTTCATAGGTACTCTAAAGGATAACATCCAACATGAAGTTCGTGTTTTGGAACCTGATTCATTGGAGAAGGCATTCAGGTTGGCAAGAAAAGTTGAATGTAAGATTATGGCGTCAAGGAAGCCTACCACTCAATTCTATAAAGAAGGAAGTGTTGCTACGCCTAGATTTCCACAACCTACAAGGTTGACACCACAACAATTGGAAGAAAAAAGAGCAAAAGGGCTTTGCTACACTTGTGATAGCAAATACACTAAAGGTCATAAGTGTGCTGAGAAGAAATTATTTTACATAGATTGTGAAGAGGAAGAAGAAAATGAACAAGAAGAGGATATACACCATGAACTAGCCCTAGAAGAGGAAGAAATGAATCTGACCATATCGTGTAATGCACTGGCAGGAATTACCACTCCTCAAACTCTCAAGATAGAAGGAAATATCAAGAAGAAAAGGGTAATAGTGTTGATTGATTCAGGTAGCACCCATAATTTTATTCATTATAAGGTAGCCAAGGAATTAAATTGTTTCCTATACCCAGCACCAGAATGTCAAGTGATGGTTGCAAATGGAGGAACTATAAATTGCTCTGGAAAATGCCATAATATCAAGCCAACCATGGGGGAATATGTATTGACTAGTCCAATGCTTGCCATTCCTATGGGAGGTGCTGATGTTGTACTAGGAGTACAATGGTTACAATCTTTGGGGACGGTAGCTTTTAATTTTCAAGAACTTTTCTTGAAATTTTTTTCAGAAGGAAAGGAAGTCGAATTACGGGGTATTGAAGGGAAGCCGGGAAGGATATTAAGCTCTAATGTCATGAAAAAGCTTCTAAAGAAAGAACAACGAGGCGTAATTGCACAATTATGCTCACTAGAAGTTCCGACATCAAAATCATCTATTTCTGCAGATCTCCAACAAGTCTTGGACAATCACTCCAAGGTGTTTGAAACTCCCAAAGGACTCCCACCTATTCGTGATCATGATCATGCTATTCATTTGATTCCAGGAAGTGTTCCTCCAAACATCAGGCCTTATAGATATCCTTATGTCCAAAAGAGCGAAATTGAACGTATGATTGCAGAAATTTTAGAGGCGTGTATAATTCAACCTAGTCAAAGTTCTTTCTCTGCTCCTGTAGTATTAGTACACAAGAAGGATGGATCAGGGCACATGTGTCCAGATTATAGGGAGCTCAATAAGCTCACCATTAAAGATAAATTTCCCATTCCTGTGATTGATGAATTATTGGATGAATTACATGGAGCAATTTATTTTACCAAGTTGGATCTTCGTTCAGGATATCATCAAATTAGAATGAACACTGAAGATATTCCAAAAAAAACATTTCGAACTCATGAGGGTCATTATGAATTTTTGGTCATGCTTTTTGGCCTTACCAATGCACCTTCTACATTTCAAGGGTTGATGAATTCCATTTTCAAACCCTTCCTTAGAAAATTTGTGCTAGTATTTTTTGATGATATACTAATCTACAACAGGTCTTGGAAGGATCATGCTGAACATGTTGACAGGGTGCTCAAACTATTGCAGGAGAAACAATTATATGCAAAAAAATCCAAATGTTTCTTTGGAGTACAAGAGGTGGAATATCTGGGTCATATTGTATCTCACGAGGGTGTTAAAGTAGACCCTAACAAAATTAAAGCCATTAAGGAATGGAAAGTCCCCACAACCATAATGAAGTTGCGAGGATTTCTCGGGTTAACAGGGTATTATCGCAAGTTTGTCAAGAATTATGGGAGAATAGCAGCACCTCTAACAACATTATTGAAGAAAGATGCATTTTCATGGACTCCTGAAGCAACTAAGGCCTTTGAACGTCTTAAAGAGGCAATGTACCTAGCACCGGTCTTAGCTACACCAGACTTCACAAAAACCTTTATTGTGGAATGTGATGCCTCAGGAAATGGAATTGGTGCAGTTTTAATGCAGGAAGGAAGACCCATTGCTTTTGAAAGTCATCCAATCAAAGGAAAGTATTTACAGAAAACTATTTATGAAAAGGAAATGTTAGCAATACTACATGCACTAAAGAAATGGCAAACTTACCTAATGGGAAGACACTTCAAGGTAAAAACTGATCATGATAGTCTTAAACAATTTTTGGAACAAAGACTATCATCAGAAAAGCAGCAAAAATGGGTCACAAAGATGTTGGGTTATGACTTTGAAATAATCTACAAAAAAGGAAAGCTTAATGTTGTTGCAGATGCACTCTCAAGAAAGAATGAAGAGGTGGAAGCATTGCTTTGTGCCATTTCTATTATCCAACCAGATTGGATAACCGAAGCAAGAGATGAATGGAAGAAGGACAAAGATGTATGGACACTCATTCAAAAGTTGCAGCAAGATCCTAGTACATCTCATACATTTAGTTGGAAAAATGATTCCTTATGGTACAAAGATCGCTTATATCTTTGTAAGAATTCCCAACTAAAACAAAAGATTCTTCTCGAATTGCACACTTCTCCTTTAGGAGGACACTCAGGATTTTTAAAAACTTACCACAGGGTGAAGAAAGAATTTTTTTGGGATGGCCTTAACTCTGATATTCGAAAGTTTGTGGCGGAATGTTTGGTTTGCCAACAGAATAAAGTGGAAACAATTAAGACCCCAGGACTTCTACAACCTTTATCCATTCCAGGTCAACGTTGGGAGGAGATTTCAATGGATTTTATCACGGGTTTACCTAAGTCTGAAGGAAAGAGTGTCATCATGGTGGTAGTTGATAGACTTACCAAGTATGCACACTTTTGTGCATTATCTCATCCATTTAAAGCAAGTACAGTTGCTACTACATTTATGGATAGAATTCAAAAGCTATATGGAAGCCCAAGGGTTATTGTGAGCGACAGAGATCCCATTTTTACTGGAAATTTTTGGACAGAGTTATTTTCTTGTTTGGGTACTCAATTAGCTCATAGCTCATCTTATCATCCTCAATCTTATGGTCAAACTGAGATAGTAAATAAATGTTTGGAAGGATATATTCGTTGTTTTGTATCTGATAAACAAACACAATGGGTCAAGTGGTTACCTCTTGCTGAATGGTGGTATAACACTTCCTTCCATACTGCAGCAAAAATGACCCCATTTATGGCATTTTATGGATATCATCCACCATCCATCACATCATATTTAAGGGAAAATTTGAAGGTTCAAGCAGTGGAAGATCACATCGAGCATCAGCAAGAAGTTCTCCAACTCTTAAAGGATAACCTGAATTTGGCACAAAATCGAATGAAACAACATGCAGATCAACATCGCAGCGAGAGAAGTTTTGATGTAGGAGATTGGGTATTTTTACGACTACAACCATACAAACAAATGTCCCTCAAGCAAGCTAAGAAGGATAATAAATTATCGCCAAAGTACTATGGTCCTTACAAGGTGTTGCAAAAGATTGGTACTATGGCATACAAATTGGAGCTTCCTGCTTCTTCACGAGTGCATCCAATTTTACATGTTTCATGCTTAAAGAAGGTTATCGGTGAAAATCTTCCAATTCAAAAAATATTACCAGAACTTGATGAGGAAGGAAAAATCATATTGGAACCTGAAGTGGTCACAGAAACAAGAACTCGACAACTACGGAATCGATCAATTTCAGAATATCTCATCAAGTGGAAGAACTTACCCACTGAAGATTCTACATGGGAGGATGATAATTTTATACATAAGCACCCAGAGCTACTCAAGTGTTGAGGACAACACTTTTTTGAAGGAGAGGGGCATGTTAGGTCCCTATATTACTAGTATAGTCCCTTATTGTTGTTAGTGTAACCCCCTTATTGTTATTATTGTACCCTTGTAAACCCCATTTTATTATTATTGTGCCCTTAAATTATTATTGTTAGGTCAGCTAGGATTACATTGTGGCCCACTAGGATTACATTATGGCCCCATGGACTCCTATATATAGAAAGGAGGTTTTGTAAATTGGATCATCCAAGAATTGTTCATTTATGTAATGTATTGGAGGTTGCCCCCTCAAAGTGGCTTATTTCTAAGGTGTTCATATCTCTTTTCTTCTATTTTTGGAGGTGGTTACACAACAAATTTTAAATATATATCTGGAGTTTTAATTCAATTGAACCGCATATACAAATAACTCGACATCGATAAAGGACTGGCTGCCACCTATAAATGTCATACCTTTGTTCAACTCGTAGACCTTAACAACGAGCAATATAAATTAAACTGGGGCCCAGCGCTAACAACCAACCCGATCGGAGGGCTCACGTTCCATCGCGCCGCAACATCCAATCCGACGGATATTGCTTGGGCAACTTGCATGGGCAATAAAGCGTGATGGCGCGCCGTACTTGGGTTATCCTTCGCGCACCTTCCAAACACAGCCACCGTCCGATGGCATCTTTCCAGATCAACGATATGTATCAATATCGCACCGCGTCTATGGTCGATGATTAATGTGTGATGGCACGCAGTGGGAGGCGGTTTTCCATGGGTCCGCCTCGCCACATGTCGAATGATCTATGGAATCGCTCCCAACTCCTCAAATACTGCCCACCGTGTAAAGGTGGTGTGATGAAAACCATAAACCACCTTTACTGTTCACTCTTCGTGGTTCCGTACTTTTGGCTCGGGGTTCCACCTAGCTTTGTTTTATGCGCTTATATAGGCTTTTAGTCAATGCGATTAAGCCGGATTTCAAACTTATCAAGCCACTGTTTATATGCCCATTGGATCTGGGCTCTCAATCGCAATCGCAATTCTTTGGTTTATACGTTCCGTTGCCCTTATAATCTCCAATGCGATTAGATTGTTCCGATGCGATCATGCCAGATTTCAAATACTTATTACTCATGGTTTATAAGCCCATCGGGTCCGGGCTTCAATCGCAATCGCAAGTTTTGGTTGGATGTGATCCACTGCCAACTTTTTCTGATGCGATTGATGAGGGTCCCGTCTTATGGTACTTTGGTTCTTTGAATCTCGCACTACATATGGTTACACACACACACACACACACACACATATATGGTTTAGTTCTTTGTATATACTTTTTTGCTGGAGTATATGATTCCTGGAATGAGATTTATATTATATATGCATTACATTTCCGCTCCAATCTTTAGTGTATCTTCCAGTGGGGTAGGCGATTCTCGGAATTTTATATATATCCTCCAGCTGAGGTAGCAATTCTCGGAATAACGACTATGTCTCTGCCTCTGCTGCTTCTGTCACTCTGCCTCTGCCTCTCCTGCTATGATAACAGCTCTGCCTCTATATTTTCTTCCTCTGTCTCTGCCCGTCTCCTCTATATTCGCTTCCTCTGCCTCTGCCTGTCTCCTTTGCTTCCTTCGTTTGCTTCTTTGCTGCCTCTTTTGCCATCAATAACAACATTTCCAACAGGGTTTTGCCAAATGAAGGAAAAGAACACAAGGATCAAGAAGCAAGGAGAGGGTAGATTCTTTCTATCCACTTTTGATGGATCACCTCTATGTCCAGCTAGGGCTTGGATGAAGGAGATAGACACCTTTGTGCAGCAACATCAAGTCTCAAAATCTGAAGCCATCAAAGTAGCAGCGCTGCATTTTGAGGGTAAGGCATATGCTTGGTGGTTTTTAGAATCATTTTCCTTAAAGAATGAAAATACATCTACTTATGCAAAGTTCATTGAAAAATTAGTAAAGAGGTTTGATGGTGTTTCATGTGGAACATCTTCTATTGCAACTATCAACCCACATCAAACAAAAATTTTGCATGAGTTGGGAGGGTCTATCTATCCAACTCCATTTCTGAAAACCAATGAAGAGGAGGTGAGCTTGTTTGATGCTTTCCCAAGGGCAATATCTCCTTTGGATGAAGGGCTTTCTTCTCAAAAGAAAGACATGAAGATTCCTTCTTCAAAATAGGACCAAGATCTAAGGCCTCTTGTTGAGGGTAAGGAAACTTCAACTAGTGAAGAAAAGGAAGGAGAGGCAGGACAAGATAATACAGTCATAATAAGGGCACCTCAAACTCCACATGAAGAAAAGGATGGAGCACTTTCTCCAAGGAAAGAAACTCTTGCACTCTTGCAAGGAGTTCCAAAATATCTCACACATAGAGCTCTTGGAAAAACACATGAGCAACATGTACCTTCATTTCCAAATGATGAGATCTTGAAGATAGGAGGAGGTAGAGAGGAGGAATGGCATCATGAGATGAAGAGCATGTACCCTTCTCTATCTCAAATTTTGAAAGAGCAAAGAAGGAAAGGGGATCTATGCAACAAAGGTAGGGGCAAATTTGTCCACCTACATTCACATCATACTCTATGCCTTGATGCCTCTTTGCAAGGAGGCATTTCAGCAAGAAGACCTCCTGATTGGATGGAAACTAAAGTGTTCTCTCAACTATATGCAACAGCAACATATTTGTTTAAAGAGGGAACCTTGGAAGGAGCCACTACAACGCTGAAAACCATTGATGGAAGGCTAGGCAAATTTCTAAAATTGACCTTGTTTTCTTCCATTCATCTATTTGTGTTGGGGGAGATAGATTCAGAAATTTGTGCCGATATGAACATAGTATCAAGAGGATATTCCATAGCTTTGGGACAGAAAAGGATACTCCAATATATAATGAATATTTCTGAACATAACAAAAAAATAATTTCATTTTTGCATGCAGGAGCAAAGAGGTGGAAGTTTTTGAGAAAGAGAACCTTTCAAGGGAAGGGTGAGTTTTCTAAACTTCAATCTTGTCTTGAGCAAGATCAGATGCAATAGGGGAAGAAAAATAAGGTTGGGAATACTCCAACATGTGACTTTGACATCAAGCATGTCAAGGTGGAGAGCCATCATATGAAAAATGCATCATTTCAAATTTCTACAATGCTGTCAATGTTGGAAAGCCTAGAACCTTATTGGAAGTCCCAACTCTTGATGGAATATTCTAAGGACCTATTCAGATGTAAAGTTCTTGATGGGCAAGAAATGGATGGAAAGTATAAAGTAGTTAATGGGATCATTTATGTTCATGATCAGATCTACTTAACTAAAGATTCCAAGCTCAAGGAAAAACTACTTAACACAACCTATGAGGTCTTGCTTTCAAATCCCACTAGTTTCATTAAAACATGTTATACTATCTTAGTTGGATTCATGTGGGAAAATTTCAGAGAGGATATGCACTCTCATATGAGGAAGAGCATGGATCATTTGCTGGTTGAGGAGCAAAATATCTCTTGGGAAGAGTTATCATTATCATCTCCTTATTTATTGAGTCTGAGAGGGAGCTCATCCATGAGCTACCTTGCTGATTTTAAACAAGTGTATGATAAACATTGTATTGCTGAATCTCATGATGTATTTATTATATACTTGCATTTTCTTAACACTCATATGTAGGTATTGGCTCCAAGAGGGGGCACTTTTTCTGATGAGCTTGATGAGCCACTTTGGGCCATGAACAATGGTGATGTTGGCCACTCTTTGGGAGATCTTGGAGAGATGATGTACTCCTCATGATGTAATTCATCAACACCAACCATCATACACCTTCTCCAAGCATGTAAGAAGGATGGGGTAGAAAACAAGTGTTGGGGGGAACACTTGTCATATCTTATTCTATGGCAGTTAGGAGGAAAATTGCGTTGGTTGCACATGAGGGACCATTTTCCTTCTCCCTTATTGTATATGGCAGCTAACATGATCTTACTTATGCTCCCACATGCTAAAGATATTATTATCTTTGTTGGAGGCATGGTTGGAAGGGAGGCACACTTGTTGGATGTGTATTTGGGGGAAGAGAGTCCCTAATTTTTCTGCACTACATGTTCCAAGGGGAGCATGGGAAACTATATGGCCACCATTGCATACCACTTGTTTCTTTATGATGTGGACCATATGTTTCGTTGGAAAACTTGGGGCATGCCTCTCATGAGAAATTGGGAGGAGCTTTTCTATGAATTACCAAGCTGGAGGGTGATTCATTTTATTTGGATGATAGCATGGAGGAGGGAGACCTTCATTGATGATGAAATTCCCCATGATTGTCATCACTTCTTTCTTGAGAAGGCCATGGATCAGCAAGAAGGTTTCCATAACAACCTTCCATCCTTTGATGATGAGAGCCATTGGGTTTATTCACCAAAGGCCAACTTGTACACTTGGGAGGAGCCATTGGGAGGTGGAATTTTTGCAAAAATTCTGAAGCAATAGAGGAGACTATCAGATAGAAGGGCCACAAGAGGAAGAGGGGAGATTTTGTAGCACCCTTGTAGTTTCTTGAGGAAAAGAAACAATTGGGAGGGGGAGACTGTAATATTCATAAATTAGCTTAAGCTAAAGGGAATATTAATTTTGCTCTTGAAACTTAGATTTATGAATAAATGGGCAAGGAGGCTCATAGTTTGCTCAAGTATGAATAAAAATCCCTCCTAATGTGAAAGGGGATCATATAATAACTAGTTCAAGCATCCACATATGTGAAAAATTTCTAAACTATGTGGTCAAGGTCAAGTTTGACCAAGTCAACATGTTGTATTCTCAAAGAAGTGGATCCTACATATAAGACAACTCAATGTGAATAGAGATCAATCCAGCTAGATAAAATGAAGGCACCTTGAGTGTGAAAAGGGACAAGGCATGAAGAATCATTCAAGGTTGACGAAGTCAACAAAGCTGTCTAGATACATTACACCATCTTGTTGGACAATGTAGTTTTTGTGGAGGAGCCTTTGCATGGAAGCAACCTCATAGTGGGTGGGACCCTTGGTGAGGAAGCTCATAAATTATATAATTAAGAAGATGGAAATTATACGGAAATATTGGATATTACATTTTCATGAGGTCTGCTTAGACTTCCTGCATATTTGGTTGTTTAGCTAAGTTGCTGCACTGCTTAGTGCAAGGGTTTGCTCGGGTGGGGATTCCCTACTCTTTCTTGGAGATCTTGTTCAAGAAATATAAGAGGAGGTTTCTGATCTGAATTTTCCACTACCTGGTGTTGGGCCAAGAATTTACCTTCAACAAAAACACAGTCCCTTCAAAAAACTGCACTATTTCTTGAGGTGTGCAGTGGAAGGGGGTTAAACCCCATTTTGAGCTAGTTTCCCAAGAGGAGGATCAACCTTTCTTTGGGAAAGCTAGAGGAAGCATCTACAGCCATTTATTTTCATGTTCAGCCATATATTGTAGAGCTTCATCCATACAAAATTATTCAGCCATAAATTTTGCAGCAGCTTTCTCTTGTATATCTTTTCTATCAAGAAACCCTTGCCGGGTCTTCTTGGATCTATATAAGAGAGATTAGATCTCTGTTTTTGTACATCATTGAGTATTCTAATAAAATTATCAGATGTATTTCTCTATTTTCTGAGTTAACCTCTCTTTAGACTGCGTAGTCAATTGTGCAGCTGCTCCGGCATTTTGTAGTCTTTGGGTTTTGCCCATTTTTAGCAGTTGTGAGCATGGGAGGCTTGTTTAACTAGGCTAATTGCATTTGTTTCTAAAAATATTTTTCATGCATGTCCTATATTTCCTATTATAAGGGACACAACCGTTATTTTCCACTGTTCTAACTCAATATTCATAAAATGTCGTTTTGGAGGCAAAAACAACTACTTTTCCCCACTTAGTGAATTATAAAAAGGCATAGTTTGTTGTTGTGATTGTTCTATTGAAGCTATGTGTTTAAATACATTATATGAGATGATCACTTACTGTTCTCCAACTTTGGAATACCTTAAATTATTCTTATTGTTGTAGAAAATTCTAGATTTGGAATATTACACTGATGCACTTATCTTCATCTGAGATTTTAATATCATATGACAACTGACTTACCATAGTATTGAAGGTGTTTAGATGCTCTGTCACCGAGTCTCTGTCCTTCATCCTTGAGTTATACAGCTTTTTCCACAGGAATAATTTATTCACCAGAGACTTATATTGGTACAAAGTCCCTAGCTTGTCCCACAAGGTCTTTACCGTAGCTTCCCCAGATAAATTCAACAATACCGAACCTGAGACACACAACCATATTGTGCTCTTTGCCTTCTGATCTAGCTTCTTCCAGTCTTCATCTGACATTTTCATTGGTTTAGTACCCGGATCTATCGTGATCCACTGATCTTTATCCACCAGCAGATCCTCCATCTTGAGCTTCCACAACTCAAAACTCTGACCATTAAATTTCTCGATCTCTATCTTCGTCCCGCTCGCCATCTTCTTTCACCGCAAGAATCAATCCCGTAGATCTCCCACTGAACAGGGTCTACCTTAGGCCCGAGCAAAAAACCCATCAACAACAAAGGCGTCCCCTTGAAGCCGTAACAACTCTGATACCAAATGTAGGTTTTAACCCTGTATAGAAATTATCTACAAACAAATCTTAAAAAACAGAAAATAAACAATAGTGAGAGCATAAAACATAAAACAGATAAACACATAGATTTTCCCCTGGATCCTAAATCAGGATGACCAGCTTGATTTTTCATTATATTCCTTTTAGTGTTACAACACATATATATACATGCTGAAGCATACATAAACCCCAATCCATTAACCCTGGATTAGAACATAGTAGTTCCCTTGACCGGATCTACAAAATACCAGGGGTTTAAAACCATCATGCCCCAAAACCATCTGTAAACCCATGTGCAAAACCATGGGCGGGTCTGCCCACTGGAAAATAAGGACCATTTTTTTTTTCCTGGGTCACTGCCTCCCCCCCCTGTGACCCCCCTGTTGCGCCCAATGCAACATACAGGGGGGGATATCGCCCCCCCTGTCACCCTACTGCGCATGACTAGCCGTGGAAATAATATAACACATATAGACTTTCAGAAGTCCTCAAAATATCTTGAAAACTCCATCAATGGATTCATAAGTATCAAAATAGTCATAAATGACTATTTTTTCGTTGAGAATGGATACGTGCTTCTCCGGATAACCCTCATTCTCCTGCTGGTACTTGTTGGCCCTAGTGGCCCCTGGAACTCCTCTGAAGCATCTCGACCTTCAAAATTCCTCTACACGCTCTAAGAACCACACCATTATTTCTAGTATGTCTATTGGTTTCCTGAATAAGGCCTCTAGCTACACTGGCTAGGCCCCTAGTGGCCCCTAGGACTTCTCTGAAGCTAAATCACACTCAAAAGTCCTCTAATGGCCCTTCATCCTTCACCAATGAGTATGGAATGTCTGAGATAGTTGAAATTTACTATTCACAGTCTCAGAATAGATGAAGCTAGCTCAAGATAGAGCCTAAACAACATTTTTCTAGTGTTCCCTAAAAAGCTCCACTAATTTTGGGCCCACTGCAGTTAATTGGAGATTATTTGGAAAAATATGCCAAAAGTAAAGGTGCTCCATCTTATCTGCCAGCCTAACCGCTAGTAATAATTGTAACCACCAGGGTAGCCACATGGCCCCTTACCCCGCGGTCTTCGTGGGCAGTTAGCATGATAGACGATGGACTAACTGCGCGGCATAAATTCCATGTGACAAGTCATACTAAACGATGGTAGACTTGTTTGTTAATCGCGCAGATAAGCACTTGGGTCATGGTCACAGGCGATGGTCATCTAGGGAGGGGCTGGCCCCTCCGAACCCCCAAACATGAAAATGACCAAATTCAAATATAAATCGAGTTCTTATATGGTTAAGAAATAAATGCAATGGAGATGGTAAGGCATGGGAATGCTTGGTAGCAGGTCTCGGGGTCGAGCCCCGGGAACCCCAACAAAATTTTTCACCACAAAAACAGGGCCACGTGGTGGCCTCCGAGCCTACCACGTGGCGGCCTCTAATTGGCCGAGCCAAAAACATACCGTCCAAATTCAAATCACATGTTGACACTTGTCGACATTCAGTTGGCCCAAAAGGAATATTCCAAGAATATTCCCTGAAATATTATGTTCTTTGAATTTTCCAAACCCAGTCAAACTTGGTCAAAAGCTAGAAATTGTAGTTAACTGGACTTTTCAAATCGTAATAACTTCTTCATATGATGTCAGTTTTTCAAACTGTTCATAGCGGCAGAATTAGGAAGACGAGATCTATCTGATCACTCAGGTTCGATACACTTCTGAACACTTTGAATTTTGAGCTATCACTTAGGTCCTTGATCCATATCTTATCAACACCACTATGTTTGTAACTTTGAAGGGTGGGGTTAAATGTTCAAATCCGTTCAAATCCACCGATATTTTTTTTCATATAAATGTCAGTTTGCAATATATGTTAAAAAATTTATTTATATATAGCCATATAACCAGTGACCACATATAGTTGTTTTTTTTTGTTTTGACCAAAAACCTTATGTTATAACATATGTTACCACTTTAAATAAAAATTGTCATTTGTTATAACAACTTGGGCATATATAAAATGTGATTGGCGTATTTGTTTCTGACATTGAATTCATGGGTTATAATGACCCCAAGCTTAAGCCATATATTATGGAATTGTTTTTTGTTATATGGTTATAACCATACTATATGTATTTTTAATAATATTTATTTGTTTTATTTGGGGGTCTTTAATATATAATTTTTTATATTTTTGTCAAAGTAAAGGAACAATCATAGAGTTCCATGTATTGTTAGTCTATCGTCCAATTAGTCGCAACATAAGCATAGCAGATCCCACCATCATGTGTAATGTGCATACTTCCAATGATGATAAGTTCGTCATACAGACTCAGATTTTAGTGTCATTTGTGTCACCAGATTCAGAATGACAAGATCCATGACCTGTACTTCGTTTTAATGAAATTTGACGACTTTTATTTTTGTGCCTTTCTAAAGCCACCTTTGATTTTTGAGGGTTTCTGGAGCCACCTAGATCACTGTACCATCAGGGAGGTAACTAAAAGTCTTGATTCTGATCTTCATCTGCTTCTTCTCCAAGTTGGTCTTTTTCCAAGCTGTTATAGAGCTCTAGAGTCTACTATCTCAACCCACATCCACCAGGGGACCCAAGCTATTATGTGGTTCCAATATCTTATCTCAACCCACAGCCTCTAGGATCGCTAAACTGTTATAGGGCTTTAGAGACTAGCAGTGCTACCCACGACCTCCAGAGATCAAGAGGAAATCCACTTCTCTTCTCTTCTCTTCAGTGTTGCCTGATCGAAGCTCTTATTGAATATTTTCTCAATACCACTCTTCATTCATCTCTGTATTTACTCCTATCATAGGAACATGTCTCTCCCTTTCTCAATGTGCCTCTAGATTTTCTTAGCCTCTTACTCTGGCATAATTGTAGTTGCTTCCTTATTGGTCCGCAGTGCACAATACCTCCATAAAATTGCTATCTTTTTTCTTGTGGTTGCTTCTGAAGCAACATGGGCCTACACACTTCCTCATGCATCTCATTTAATTTTAGTATCTCCTTCATTAATTCATGCACTAACCATCCTTTAATATTTGTCCTATTTTCAGGTTTCTTCTTTGCACAAGAAACCATGACATCCCAAGCAAGTGACCTCCTCCCTAGCTTTGGAATCTATGTCCCTTGACTCAGTCCCTTTTTATGACTTTCAAATGTTGCAAAATATTTGCGATACATTTATAATGGAGCTTGTATGAGGACTTTGGGTGGGGTTGTCACACATATTATGTGCATTCGTTTAATATGAGACGTTAACATTAAGATAGGTGTTATGTGTGTGTGAGAGAAAGATTATTATTTGGCCATATATAAATATATAATTTTGAATGGTTATTATTTAGCCCACATCAAATTGTTCGTATTATATTTTAAGTTTTGTTCGACATATTATATTAGTTGATTAAAAATGATCTTTGGTGTTAATTAGAAATTCTTGATTTTCCTCATCTTTTAATGGTTGATATGATATCGAATTTATAGCCACCATATATATAGTTATGTGTGTGAAAATAATTATTATGTAGCTCTTTTTTTCTAAGTAATATATTTATTCTTTACTATAAAGTAGAAAATGTACATATTTAGATGATCAAAGAAATTTTGGGCTCCAACATTCGTCAAGGAGCTAGAGAATATTTGTGTAATATGACTATGAAGAGATAAAAGAGTTAGAAATAATCTAATAAAAAAAAAAAACCAAAAAAATTATTTGGTTCTTGCCCATAGAGAAACCAAGTAATATATGCATATTTTAGATCATGTTGTGTATGGCCACCCTACCATATAATAAACCGAGTTGGTCTTTCCTTCAAAAATAAAAATTAACTATAAAAATGGCAAGTATAGAATATCATGTTGTTTAAAAGGAAAAAAATATAACCTTGAGAACTAGAACTATAAATAACACATAAAATTATTAGGAGTGGTCAAGACCTTGGTAATGTTTTCCTTCACGTTTTTAGCTGCCACAAAGAGAAGGATTGCCCCATGTTTTTAGCTAACCAGGTGAAAATAATGACTAGAATATATGGTTTCTTTTCCCAATGGATTTAAGGGTGCAAGAAATAAATGATTGCATGTGCGAGTAAATCTAGATAATACATTAGAATTTAGTGTCCTATGCTTTGCTTATTTTGGGATCCCCAAATAAATTTTTAACCATGAATTTCAGTTTCACATCTGAATAACAATCCCACTCTTGCTTGACCTCTTCCACCTATAATGTAGATAAATTACATAATTTCAGGTGGAAAAAAGTTATGAAATGTTTGGCTATATTTCCACAATGTTTCAATCATGGAGCCATTACTAACGGAGGCCTCAAAATTAACCAAAAACAAAGAATACATATAGAACCAAAATGGCAGTTACCCAAAGCTTGTGAGGAAATAACTGATGAAGGAATCACATGGAGGCTTTTCAAATAATTAATTATATTGTGATGGAAGGGGAGCCACACACAACCCGCATACATAGAATCAATGGAGATACTCTCCTCCATCATGCTTGTGGAGTCAACCTCCACTAAGTTCCCTACCAAGTACCTCCACTAGGAAGCCTCCATTTGTACTTCCTAAACCTCCACTAAGTTCCCTACCAAGTACCTCCACTAGGAAGCCTCCATTTGTACTTCCTAAACCTCCACTAAGTTCCCTACTAAGTACCTCCACTAGGAAGCCTCCATTTGTACGTCCTAAACCTCCACTAAGTTCCCTATCATCGAGATATGTCATGGCATTGAGTTATGCATGTGAAGGGAGGATTTCTGTGCAACACATGGACTAAGGAACATCTACCACATATGCATCTCATGCCTTGAGTATTTTTGAGCTAGAATCCACCTAATACAAGGTTTATGTAGCTCATATTATATTTCTTTTTACACATATAATAATTCATAAATTCCATATGAGGAATATACATGCTCTAGTCCATTACATCAAAGTTCATTATGTCACTTGTGGGAATTGAAGTTGGGTGGGGAGGATCCCAATTATTCCTCCCAATCACCCTAGATAAACCCAATTGATGTAGCCCATATTAGATTTATTATTATTACATTTTTAATTTCGTATAAAATATTACATTATGTCACTAATATCAATATTATAAATGGATATAGGATGTTACAATCTCTTCAAAACTCATGTCATGATAAATATTAGTTATTATTTATTATTAGTAATATAGCCATTATAATTGTAGATGCACTAATCCTAGTGAAGTAACTATCATAATAGTTACATGATCCATTATGACCCCTAACCCATTAAGACTACTAAATCACTGACCCTTGACCATGATTTAGCATATTAATTATTGTTGGTCATTTATCACTAGTGTGGAATCACATTAGCTATATTGAATATATAGGTATTCCTCATCATGCTTCACCATGTTAATCACATTGACGCACTAACCGTAAGTTAGCTAGTGCACCTAATAATGTTATGCCCAATTATATTCCACTATTTTATTAACTACACAACTTCATAATCTCATCACCAACAAACCCTAAAAGAGTAACCACATTAGCCAACCAATCTTCCACCCTCATTCACCATATTGACCATCATTGGCAATAGTTGACCATTATCATCCATGGTTGTCCATTCTTGAAAATAACAACTACTAGCTAAGATTATTTTAGGAAGATAAAATAATTATTGTAAAGTTTCTCTAATACCAATGTATTGTTTTAGCTTTAGTTTTAAGTAATACACAATAGAAATTTTCCCCGAGAAGTAATAAAATTGCAATCCCAATGGAGACTAGTATGGACATAGAATCCAATGAGCTTCACAAAGTAACTCTTTCAATCAAATACTTGAAGAAATAAATGAGAAGGCTATAAGGTTGTGAATCTATTAGTAACTTCTGCTAAAATAATAACATGTTAACTAATCTCATTTATCTCAAATTATAATAGATTATTATTATCTAGATTGAATTAGATGGAAAATTTCACCTTAAATTCTTAATTTCTATTGGATAATTTAATTGATGGTTAAATTACTTGCATTAAATGTAAATCCAAGTTCATATACTTTTGAAGTACACTACATTATATTTTTGAGGAATTAACTCTCAATAAAAAAGGAAAGTAATCTATGGAAATGCTTGTGAGGCTAAACAGAAGCCCATTCATGAAAAGATATAAATGAGCACAAACACATGTTCTTTCTCAAATACTATACCTATTAAAACATCAAATTCAGAACTTGGAAAGCAACAAGCTATTCTAATTCTATGTTATGAAAGCTTTAAAATTCCATTTTATTGAACATAAAGGAAAAGCTATTCTATTCAAAAATCTAGTCTATCAAACTTTGAAACCAAATCTAATCTATCAGACTTTGAAGTAAATTTAATCTATTGAACTTAAAAGAAAATCTAATCTATAAAAACCAATAAGACTCTATTCTAGGAAAGAAATAAAACTTTATTCTATAGTGAGAAGGAAATAATTGAAGTTAAACTGCAATAAAGCCTATTGAGATTACTAATGTGTGCATACCAAATTAGATCCAATCATAACTATCAAATTATCTATGAATATGAGACTAAGCAACTTAAAGAGCAATAAAATAAATGTTTTGGGTTACTTTTTTTTCTCAAGCACTTGATCTGCAAAAGAGCATAAATTAAATGAGAATAGAGTGTAAATATAGTCCATAGAAAACATATAATCTAATCAAAAGACTTGAAATAAACCTTGCATAAAATGAGCATAAGATAAACAAGTCTATCTTGAAAAAATGAAACATTAAAATACACTCGTACTCATCAAGTGGCCTTCCTAAACTGCACGAGAGGTGGAAAGTTCAAGAAATTATTGATCAAATACCATATCTCATCATAAAGGCACAACCATATCAAAGGATTATATTAACTGAAATGAACTTCAATAGTATTCATAACATCAAGTATAAGCATAGCCAATCCTTAACATTCCAAAACTTAACACCTTTGAATGGAGAAGACACTCTATTTATACAAAAACTAAGAAAACTAATTAATAAATGTAGATCCACAAATATCTCCTAGATCCACATATCTCTTCTAAATCGACAAATATATCATGTGGTTACAACCATGTGTTAACATATAGCAAGTAAAATCTCTTCACATCTTCTCATAAATCTCCAAAATATATGATAGGAGACACTTTTCTTCTGCATGAAATGTGCTTGAGCAATGATCTCAAATCTTCAAGAGTTTGAAGAGGAAATTCGAATTTGAGACTTAGAGGCCAAATATGACTTTGCTTAGAATATTCAAATATGCCTAAAAACATCACAAAACTCATCCCAATTTTAGATATAAGTGAATACATGCTATTTTTCTAATATTTAATCATAAATTTACTCAAAATATTAAAATAAATATTTTGGATAATAAAAACTATAAATCCATATGATCATGAAAATGGCCTTAGTGTAAGATGATGGAGCTGTGGAATATGGTAAATACTGAAGGAAGTGAAAGAAAAGAGGGTGAAAAGGATGAAATTTTGGAGACCTAACAATTCCATACAAGAAAAATACATAAATACATGAAAAAAATTACAAGGTACTCTCCCAACTCCAAGGTTTTCCTCTAGCTCAATTGTGCTTAATTTCCATCCTCATAGAATAATATCTATTTAAAATCACAATTAACATCTTACATTATTTATGAATAAAGCCCATTCATCTTAATGTTTATGGTGTCAAATCATTTAATTTCGACCAAAGTTTTCATGGTAAACCATGTCCCACTATGTATTTTGGCATGTTTTCCATATGCCATGGTTCTACCAAGCCATGGTCCTTACCATTGCCAACACATTTCCCAAATTCTTCCATTTCTTTACCATTTCCCATTTTAGTTCTTTTGTGAGGAGTGCTCAACACTATGTGGAGGAGGTAACTCAGTAGAGGAGTAAGAACATTTTCTACTAATACAATGAAGCAACTTTCCAAGGGATCATATCTTCTTCGCCTATGACCATATCCCCTTCGCACAATACTTTGAAGCAACATCACTCAATGTAGCACAATATTCCTTTTTTCATAAAAATGTAGACAAGTGAAGAAACAAAAGGTACTTCATGCTCTTTCTCAAAAATTTAAATTGTTTGAAATTAAAATTAGGAATATATGCAAGTGAAGGAACACAAGGTAGTTCATTCTCTTGCTAGAAAATTGAAATATATTTCATATTCTACATCATATTGTATTTCACTTTTTCTTGAGGCTAATATTTTGCAAATGGTTCCCAAATAGTGTAATACTTAGACTATATTTGTTGGTGTTTCAATCCGATAATATGGCTCCAAGTAAAATGGTTCAAGCTCCATTTTGGCCTACAATATTTGATTAAAAAATTAAAATGAAACTAATTAATAAGTATTATTCAAGCTCAAATAAGTCATATTCCTATCCTAACATAGGACCAACAAACATTAGTCCTTAAAAACTAAAATAATTTTTGTTTAAAATTTGTCTTAATATTTTATGGAACTTTAATTGACTCTCCTTTTAGGCAACAGTAGCCCACATATCACATTTTTAAAGGGTTTCATATTCGTACTACTAATATAACTATATGAAACATAAATTTATTTGTTTCCATTGGAATTTCACCTAAAGCAAGGTTTTCAAAGCTAGCAACCACCTTGGTGAAGGTTGAAATTGTTAGAGATTTTGTAAGTGAATCTATAAAGATCTAGTCAATAGGAATAGATTTATGACTACTATCATACCAGTTGGCCTAATTTAGAAGAAATTACCATACCTTGATAATTTAGAAGTAATTCAAGTGATGTATTCCAATGTGAGATTTTTAAAAGGTTATAATCTCACTTGATATTTATGCTTGTATATTCTTAAATTGGTGCTATGTGCAAGAAGGATACAAGGCTCTATTGTTGTATTTCTCGCACTGCAGTTTCTAAATCCAAGTGAACAATGACCTAGAGTGTGAAGCCCCACATTGTAAGAAAAAAAATGAGAAGATCAATGGTTCGTTTACAGTTGCCTAGTACTTCACACAGTCTCAAAAAGAACAAAAGAATTATTTTGATAATATGCCAAGGTCATCCCTAGAAATTAAAATCATATCAGAATTACCATATTTTTTGACCTTTCAGAAGCATGCAAGAGGATTATGGTAGTGAATCTTATGCAATGTTTTGATAGCATATTTACTTTGATAGTGAGAAACCACCTTTCCCAACTTCTTGATCAACCTGCTCATCCACCTTTACATCGATGCAATAAATGATTCTATTGGTTACTTTTTTGTAGCATATGTAACCTTTGTTATTGTGTGAATATCTCGAAAAATTTCCTTCATCTGCTCTGGCATCGAATTTGCTAATTTTTTCATCGTTTCTCTTAATCTTGCATCTGCTACCAAAATTTTTGAAGTGTTTAACTGTTGTTGGTCTTCAAAACCATACCTCATAGGGATTTTTGTCACTATTTGGTACGAAATGGTATTTGTTGAGAATAACTACTTCTATATGATTTTCCTCTGCTCAAATACTCTACCAAACATTATTTTCCATCATCATCACTCTGGCTAACTGCTACACTAGCCTGTTTGCTCTTTCTGCTACACCATTTTGCGGGGGAGTCATTGCTATTGTAAATTTTCTTTTGATGCCATTATTCTTATAGAGTTCATAAAATTCCTTTGAAGTGAAATCACCTGCAATGTCAGACCTTATTCTTTTTACTTTGCAATTAGTTTCATTCTCATCCATTCCTTTGAACTCTTTGAATTTCTCAAAATCTTGAAATTTCTCTTTGAGGAAGGAAACCACACATAATCTTGCTGAAATCATCAATTATTAGCATAAAATATAGCTTACCTGTAGTTTATTTCATTCCATATGGTCCACAAAAATCCATGTGTACCCGTTGCAATGGCATTAATGAAGAGTTTTCCTTTGCCTTGAAAGGAACTCGAGTTTTCTTTCCTGGTTGACAGGATTTAAAGATAATATTCTCTGGCTTTGGAAGGCCGGAAAATCCTTAACACGATATTTCTTTCTCAAATTGAAAATCTAATCAAATCTCAAGTGTCCAAGTCTTTTGTGACATAACCAACTCTCATCAATATTTGTCAAACAACACTTTTCTGTCTTTTCTTTCAACACATAGACATTGTTACTGTTATTATAGCTTCAAAAAATATTTATCCTATACCCATGGACTTGATTTGAATTTTTTTAGCTTTGAATATCACATCACAGCCTTGATCACACATATGAGACACAATCAATGAATTATATTTCAACCCATCAACATATAAAAAAAATTTGGCTTTACTTTTTCCATTTGATAGACTGGCCATTCAATTTTCAATTATTTTTCTTGGAGAATTGTTTCCAAAAGCCAAATTAGCTCGATCAACAGGTTTCAAAGTCAGAAACTTCCTTATTTCTCCTATCATGTTCTCGAAAAATCCACTATCCACATACCAATGTCTCCTTCCATTTTGAGCATACAACACAATATGATATTGCTCTGATTTTTATTTTTCTTTCCAGGCCTTGGGTTTTTTTCTCAATTTTCTCAATTAATAGCTATGTCTTCTTGTAATTTATATTGCAATTGACTGCTAAATGCCAAAAAAATTGACATTTAAAACATTGCTCCATATATTTTAGCGATGAAAAAGACTTATTGTACATGGGTATGATTTTCTCTACTGAATTATTTTGCTAGGCTAAGCTATCTATAACATAGATTGACTCTACAATTTGCTGGTCTGTGGCAATAATTGGTGCGTGTGGAACAATACCCTCAGAAGATATCACTTTTCTTGGAAGTCTATCTTCTACATTGAGATAAGTTTTTGGTAGTTCGATTTACTTGGAAAACGTTATTTTTTTGCTGCAGTTGATTTTACTTTTGTTGAGAGATTTCTCTTGCTACTTTGTAGTCCTTTATTTTCCTGAAACAAAGGTAATTGAATTTTTACCTTTTTAATTTAGCTTTTGCGCTAGACTCAACTACATATCCTAGACCAGTTCGATTTGAGGAGGCTCATTGTGCTTCTAATATCTCATTCAAATATTTCCTTTTTTTTAATTTCATATTGAAACTAAGATGTGTTTTAGCCTTCTCCAATTCCTTCTTCAACAATACAATTTCACCTTCCAACCTTTCACATGCTTGATTATTTTCATTCAGTTACAGGTTCAAGGAATCTTGCTTCTTGTCAACTTCTTCTATTTTAAAGATTAATGGATATACAATATCAATATTTTATTTTGTCAAATACTTCTCCAAGACTTTGTTTTTCTTCCTCGTCCTTTCTATTTCTTCGACAACACTTACCAGTTCTCCTTCAGGTCAAATTATCCTTCTTCATAATTAGAAGCAACCTCGACTTGTAGATTTTATATGGCCGTCAACATGAATTCTGTAGGGATCTCATCATCTCTGTCATCATATGAGGTTAGATAGATTTAATATCCAAGGAGCTCTCTTCTTGAACATAGAAACCTCTACCCTTAGCCTTTTTTATATCCTTTTGAACTTTTTTGAATTTATCTTTATGATAATAATATTTCTTCTTCTTTTCAGGACACTTTGATGCATAATGACCACTTTTCCACAATTAAAAAATTTTAATGGTAACTTACCTTTATACTTCCCCGATCCTTGCTTGAGTCTCCTCAAAAAGTTGGATTATTCTTCATATGATTCACAACGTGGTCATCATGCTCATCCTTGCACTTATTTTGTTCTTTGAGGGGTGATTCTTTGGTTGCAATTTTTTTTTTCCGAAGTTCTCATCTCATAGGCAGTGAGTATACCAAGTAGTTGATCTAGAGTGAGAGTGCTTAGACTTGGAATTTCTTCAATGATTTACACCTTGGAATTAAAATTGTCTGGAAGAAATATTAGTAATTTTTGAACTACTGCATCTTCATCTAGCTTCTCATCAACTTCTCTTATGGTGTTCACAACTTCATAAAATATTGAAAAATATTTTTCAATATATTCATCATCATGCATGCTCAATGATTCAAATTGGATGCTACAACATTGGATTTTAGTTTTCTTTACCTTGCTATCTCCTTCATAGCAACTACTCATTGTGTCCCATATTTCTTTTGGCGGATGTGCAGTCCATCACCTTAACAAGCTCTAATTCAGGTAGGTTAAAAAACAAGGAATTCATTGATTTAGTATTTCATGTGAACTCCAACTTCTGATATTTGGTAACCATTGTTGGAAGTCTTTTATATGCTTCTTTCACAACATCCCACACATCAACTCCAAGTGATTGAATGTAGGTCTTCATCCTCACTTTCCAAAACATGTATATTTTTCCATTGAACATAGGTGCCTTGTTGGTGTGACCTCCTTCCTAGTTTTCCATGGTCCTTGATCTTTCTTCTAGCTAGTAAACTATTATGAAGTAACCTAATCTGATACCAATTGTTGGAAACTAAGATAATACTAAGAGGGAGGGTGAATTAGTAGTGTAGTAATTTTACCAAATTAAAATTTTCTTTTACTTTGTGTTCAACATTAAATATTTTAGAAATAATTTGAATAACCATAATAGAGATTAATGTCAACCATCACAATGGAACACACAAGAACAAGTAAATTTCAGAACTTCTTTTCAATTCATTCATAGGGAAAGCCACAACTTGCTGTTAAAATCTATCTGGATACAACCAGCAAGAAGCTACAAATCCCTTATTTATTAGCTACAACTGAATGGAGATAATACCCCAAATAATATCCAATACAAATTAGAAGGAGCACCAACCCCTATTCAGTAAGCTACAACTTGCTTTAGACATTCACCATTCCATATTTCATCCATTTCCACACTGGGATCAATGATTTCCTTCTTCTTTCACAAACAATTAAGCCTGAGTCACCACTTCAGAAAAACACCTACAACAATCTATGATTACTATGAACATCGTACCAACACCTTACTACACTAGATGCTCTATCTAAAAAAAAAAATCATTGTTTGCTCCGCTTGATTAGGGCTACTTTTATAGATTTTTTGTTGGGTATGTGTTATATTCTTTCCACGACTAAGCACGCACGGGGGGGTAAGAGGGGGGGGCGATAGCCCCCCTTTGCACTGGGCGCAACGGGGGGGGTCACAGGGGGGGTGGTAGCCCCCCCTGTTGGGGTTCGGGGCAGCAGCCCGGCGAACATTTTTGGTCCTTAATTTCTGGCGGGTAGTCCGCGTCCATGGTTTTGTGCATGGTTTTGGGGTACGATGGTTTTCACCCACTGGTATTTTGTAGATCCGGTCAAGGGAACTACGGTTATGTTCTAATCCAGGGTTAATGGATTGGGGTTTATGTATGCTTCGGCATGTATATATATGTGTTGTAACACTAAAAGGAATATAATGAAAAATCAAGCTGGTCGTCCCGATTTGGGATCCAGGGAAAAATCTCTATGTTTAACTATTTTATGTTTTATGCTCTCGCTACTGTTTATTTTCCATTTTTAAGATTCGTTTGCAGATAATTTATGTTCAGGGTTAAAACCTACATTTGGTATCAGAGCTGTTTCGGCTTCAAGGGGACGCCTTTGCTGTTGACGGTTTTTAGTTCGGGCCTGAGGTAGACCTTGTTTAGTGGGAGATCTGCGATATCGATTCTTGCGGTGAGAGAAGATGGCGAGCGGCGGAAAGATAGAGATCGAGAAATTTAATGGTCAAAATTTTGAGTTGTGGAAGCTCAAGATGGAGGATATGCTGGTGGATAAAGATCAGTGGATCGCGGTAGATCCAAGTACTAAGCCAACAGGAATTTCAGATGAAGACTGGAAGAAACTGGATCGGAAGGCTAAAAGCACAATACGGTTGTGTGTCTCAGATTCAGTATTGTTGAATGTATCTGGGGAAGCTATGGCGAGGACCTTGTGGGAAAAGCTAGGGACTTTCTACCAATCTAAGTCTCTGGTGAATAAGTTGTTCCTGCGGAAAAAGCTGTATAACCTGAGGATGAAGGATGGAGATTCGGTGACAGAGCATCTGAATGCCTTCAATACTGTGGTAAGTCAGCTGTCATCTGTTGATATTAAAATCTCGGGAGAAGATATACTCTGGCTTTGTTAGCCTCACGGTAATTTGTGTACGGGCTGTTATTGCAATAGGTAGCAACACAACTACCTTGAATTTTGATGACATTGTCTCAGCCTTGCTGTCGGAGGAAATGAGACGGAGAAATATGGAGGGTCAGAATGGAGATGCCTTATCCGTACGAGGAAGGTCCCAGAACAGAAACAAGAATAAGGTTTCGAGTGGGAGATCTAAATCTAGAGGGAGATCTAAATCTCCTGGAAAGTTTGTAAAGGTGTGCTGGAAATGCGGAAAGGAAGGGAACTACAAAAAGGACTGCAGATCTAAAGCTCCTGAGAAAGGAAAGGGATCTGAGGATGCTTCTTCTGCAGAGGCAAAAACCACCTCGGATGAAGGTGGGGATGTGTATTTGGCTTCTTCTTCAAATACACATGTAGATCATGAGTCATGGTTGATTGGCTCAGGTGCATCCTTTCACTTCACTCCCCATAGGGAGTGGTTCTGTGAGTATGAGAAATATGATGGTGGTGATGTCTTCCTAGGGGATGATAGGAAGGCCAGAATCATCGGACGTGGAAAGGTCAAGATGAAGCTGCAAGGTGGAAGGATTAGAACACTTCCTGGTGTTCTGCATATTCCTACATTGGCCAGAAATCTGATTTCTGTAAGCAAGATGGATGATGCAGGTGTAAAAACAGTGTTCGAGAAAGATGCCTGCAAGATGGTTCGGGGAGCACCGGTATTAATGCGGGAGTACTTGATCGAACTCATGCTTGGCAAGGTAGCACCGTTATTGATGGGTGTAACAACATGTGGTTCCTAAAATGGAGCTGAAAGCTAATGCTCGGAGAAACAAAGACCATGCTATGGCATCAAAGGCTTTGACAGACAGCCTGAGAAGGGCCTTCTGATACCACATAGAAACCAGAGCAGAAGGTATGTCTCAATTTCTCTCCCTCGATTTCGACTTCTTGAACATCGCACATGGCTAATGGTGAGTTTTCCTTCGGTGCTAAGAGGGCGAACAAGATATTAGAACTTATACGTTGATGTGTCTGGGCTCGGTGGTCAGCTCCACTCACCTGGAAAGTCCAGGGTACTACTCATTCAGATGACTTTAGGAATACATGGATATATTTCTTGAGGAAGAAATCTGAAGTCTTTGACAAATTTAAATAATTTAAGGCTCTAGTGGAAAACCAGATAGAGAAGAAGATAAAGGCGCTGAGGACAGATAATGGTGGGGAGTTCTGCAATAATGAATTTGAAGAGTTCTGTAAGAAGTGTGGTATAGCACGACAGAAGACTACTCCATATACACCTCATAAAAATGGAGTTGCAGAAAGAATGAATAGAACACTGATGGAAAAGGCTAGAAGCATGCTCAGTGGTACTGAGTTAGGACAAGAATTCTGGGCAGAGGTAGTGGAGACTGCATGTTCCTTAGTTAACAGATCACCTTCATCAGCGTTGGAGGATAAGACCCCACATGAGGTATGGACTGGTAAGAAACCCTCTCTTTCACATCTAAGGGTATTTGGATGTGATGCATATGTACATGTTCCAAAGGAGAAAAGGACCAAGTTGGATAATAAATCCGAAAGGTGCATCTTTATTGGGTATAAGGATGGTTTAAAGGGTTACAAGATTTGGAACCCAGAAACAAGGAAGGTTGTGTACAACCGAGATGTGGTGTTTAGAGAGGTGAAAGATGTTGTTACACATGAAGTCCTACCAAAGGAACCTGAGAAGATAGAGTTTGAGCTAAAGGAGGACGAATCAGACTCTACAACAGAAGAAGACTCAGAAGAGGAAGAGCCACAAACTCCAGCTATGAGAAGATCAGTTCGGGAAAGAAGACAACTAGAAAGGTATAGTCCATCTGCTTTCTGTTCAGGTTTTGCCTTAACTATAACTGATGATGAACCCAAAACTATCAGGGAGTCAGTAGATTCAGAGGATGGAAAACTCTGGAAGGAGGCCATGGTTGATAAATGGCATCCTTGCACAAAAATGATGCATGGGATCTGGTGGAGTTGCCGGCTGGAAGGAAGCCCATTGGGAGCAAATGGGTTTTTAAGAAGAAGATGAATGTAGAAGGCAAGGTGGAGAAATACAAAGCTCGATTGTTAGTGAAAGGTTATTACCAGGTGCCAAGAATTGATTTTGGTGATATTTTTTCTCCTGTTGCCAAAGTTACTTTTATTAGATTACTTTTATCTGTTGCTGCTGCATTTGATTTTGAGATAGAACAGATGGATGTGAAGACAACCTTTCTTCACGGGGATCTAGAAGAGGAGATCTACATGAAGCAACCTAAAGGCTTTATGGTGAAAAGAAAAGAACTAGTATGCAAAGTTAGCAGTCTTTGTATGGGTTAAAACAATTACTAAAGAGAGTGTACCAATTTGATACCTATATACGGGGACTCGCTTCATTTTAAGCAAGGAGGATCACCGTGTTTATTTTAAAATTGTTAATTGGTGACCATGTTATTTATTTGGTCTTGTATGGGGATGATATGTTTCTGGTTGGAAATGACATAATTATCCAAGATTTGAAGACCCAATTGTTGTCCAAATTCGACATGAAGGATCTTGGTGCTGCAAACTATATTTTGGATGTGGAAATTAAGAGAGATCATGCAAAGACAAAGCTCTGCTTAAACCAGAGGAAGTATGTCAAGACAATATTGCAGAGGTTCAATATGCATGCTAGTAAACTGGTGAAGGTTCATATTCATGTAGCCGTAAATTTATCTGTTGAAAAATGTCCCAAGACACAAGAAGAAGAGGAGGATATGTCCTTGTTCATGCCGTAGTGGTAAGCCTAATGTATGCAATGGTCTCGTACTAGACCAGACATTGCACATGCAGTGGGGAGTTTTGATCAAAGTTTATGTCAAACCTGTGTGAAGACAGCACAATAAGTAGTAAAGTGGATGTGATATTTACGGCACTAGTGATATGGCCAAAGCATCAGTGGAAGACCAGGCTTGGAAGACAAGTTGGACATTCGTGGTTTTGTTGATGCCCCATCAAGCAGAGGATTCTCCTAACCACACCTACAAGTGGGTATGTGTTTAGCCTATTTGGAGGCGCAGTCAGTTGGATGAGTAAAAGACAGTTTGTAGTGGCTCTTTCAACTACAGAGGTAGAATACATAGCAGCCACTCATGAAAGTAAGGAAGCAGTTTGGTTGCAGAGATTGTGTTCAAGTATGGGGTTGGTACAGCAAGCTATAAGGATAGACTGTGATAGCCAAAGTGCAATTTTATTAGCTAAGAACCCTGCTTATCATTCAAAGACAAAGCACATTGATGTTCAATATCACTTTCTTAGAGATATGGTTGAGGCTAAAAGGGTGTTGCTGGTAAAGGTGGACACTTTGAAGAATGTTGCAGATGCATTGACGAAGTCTGTGAGCACTCAGAAGTTCTCTTGGTGTAGAGAATGGTTTGGTGCTATGTGAAGGGCCAATGATTGTCTCTGTTAGTGAACTTCGGGAAAGAAAAGAAGAAGGGAGAATGTTGGGTGCCATTCTTTCCATGACTAAAGCACACGCGGGGGTAAGAGAGTGGGACTGAGAGCCTCCCTCTTCCGTTGGGGCGCAACTGGTGGGCCCGCTGGTGGGGGTGAGCTCCCCGTGTCAAGGTCCGGCGCGCCCCCGACGGCACTTGGTCCCACTCTCCGCGGTAGTCCGCGTCTCATGGTTTTGTGGGTATGTACATGGCTGGGGTGTCAGGTTCGTGGTTTCGGCTATTGTTGTAGATCCTATCAAGGAATCGATAAAAGAGTGTCTGAACCACAAGTTTATGGATTTGGGTTTATGTATGCTTCGGCATGTATATAAAGTGTAGTGTAACACTAAAAGGAATATAATGAAAAATCAAGTTGGTCATCCCGATTTGGGATTCAGGGGAAAATCTCTGTGTTTATCTGTTTTATGTTTTATGCTCTCGCTATTGTTTATTTTCTGTTATAAGATTCGTGTGTAGATAATTTTTGTTCAGGGTTAAAACCTACATTTTTCTTGTTGCTAACTTTGTCTTTGTTTATTTTTTGAATTTGTGCATGAAGCCTTTTCTTTTTTTTCCTTTTTCATGTTCATCTCAGTCTTCTAGATTATATTTTCTATTCTAGGCTTAATCTCCAAGTCAAACTAACCTTTACTACTTTTTTTCAACTTGAACTGAGTTTTTCTGCTTATTTTTTGCATCCCGTCTTTTTACATAATTTAACAGTGCACCTGTTATTTTTATCTACTGTTAATTTGGCCTAGATGCCAAATTTCACTGAAAAAATTAATAGTTCTATTGTTTTTCGTTTAAGCACCTTTTTTTTGGCTCCCTTGCCTGTTTTGTTTCCATGGAACCAATCTCCGCGACCATGAATTAATGATTTGGGAGCTAAGCCCTTTTGATCCCTATGTGGGCCAATTTCCTTTGTTAATAACTCTTATGTCATTGGTCTCACTTCTATGTGAAGCAACCACACTCGATGCTAAGGATGGAGCTCCCAAGCTCCTACTTTTTTTTATTAATTTCAATTCTTAATAAGTTATGGGATTCTGGGTTCCTGGAATGGCTCTACATTCTATTGTTGCCACACCATTGGTCATGTTTCTATGCAAAAAAACCAAGGGATAGGTCCAGGCACTTAACCTGACACCTCCCGATAACGTATGTGACTCTATTCTCTACACCCTAGGTTCATTTCTATGCAAAATGACCCAAGGGTTGGGTCTAGGTGCAATGCTGAGAGCTCCAAACCCTACTCATTTTATTATCCATTGTGCCCTTTGTCTCCAATGGCTGCACAAGACCTTCTATGATCACATAACCCTTATCCACTTCTGTCCTAGCACATTCTCATTCAACTCAATGTTAATTTTTTTGGGCTCCATGCAGTGGGAAGATTTGTTGACGGGGTCTGCCTAGTATGGTTTTTATTGGATGACGCTCTATCAACTACCACTGTGTCCTGATACCCTGTAACCCAAAAAATTACCTTTTGCACTATGATCATACCTCCAGGATGACATCACAATGACATCACACCTACCATGTGTCAACCTCTAAGTGGTGAAACATGTCATCTAGAGAAGGGACACTTGGGTGCCCAAAAACGTTGAATCCACCTGCCATATATCCATGTTGATGGCATCATTTTCTACTATCTATGACAATGATATACTGACAACTGTCATGTTGTTACAGAGGAGAGAGAAGGCCTCTGAAGCCTGTTTTGCAACCATTTTCCTTTATAAAATTTTCTGCAAAAACTGCCTAGTTTAAGCCTTTTGTCTTCGACTCACATTTTTGGGTGGAGTGTTCTTGGGGTGGATCTCCATCATTGATCTATGCGAGTGACTATGGATGAAACCTGTTGGAATGGATTCTCCTAACAAGCTACGAAACTATTCCATTTCAGGTTATTTTGATTATATTTAGTATAGCGCAGGGGTTTTGGGGTGGGTCAAAGCCCTGAAAGCATTGTAATGGGGTTAAAAGGTAAACTAGGGGTCCGAAAACCATGGGTTGTAGACCATAGGAATGTTAAAGCTAGAATGTTATAAATAGAGAGGTATTTCGGATTGTAAAAGGAGGGATTTGATGAGCTATTGATGCGATCTATTGTGTAAGCGATCTGTTGGGGTTTTTGGGGAACAGACTCCTACTCGCTATGTGCGCGAAGATTCTAGTCCAACTATGTGCGGACCCTGCTACTGTGTGTGCAGGCTAGGAAGGGAATTTGTAAGGGTAATGAATGAATGAATATGCAATATTATTGGATCTGAATCTGTGAGTACTATTGAATGAATTACTGATAATTACTGTTCTATGAATTTCTCTGTCTGTGCACTGCGAAGGTATGTATATTGAATGATTGGATCTATTCTGCTTTGGTTATTTCTGTCCGGGTATGTAATGCTGTGTTAAGGTTATGAAAAGCTTCTAATTATAGATCTAGTGCACGTGGATGAAATTGGACATATACTTGACCCTGCTTAGCCCTGCTTGCCTTACCCTTCCTTTCTCAAGGTGTGGAAACCTGGTTCCAGCACTCAACCATACTACCTCAGGTGAGACTGTGACCTGTGCAAGCATGTCACTGCCAAAAGAGCCAATAGTATAGGGGTTTGTTGGAAAACCTTGCACACCGAACCTGGGTCAGGACCCCTCAAGCCAACAAATGGCTCCATTGCCGGGATCAGAAAAGATCTGAGAATGGGATCGGGTAGTGGCATCAGATTTTGTCGAGACTTACATGGAACCCATCATCCATCCCGACGATAAGGCCTCAGGAGGGGAAACTAGAGGAGCCCATGGTAGCATACCTAAAATTACCTACCTTTAAAGGAGCAGTCGATGAGGACCTAGAGCAGTTATGGTTCGTGGCTGATTCAGTATGGATAGCGCAAGGGGTGGTAAGTGATACGGTGAAAAAAGCGTAGCTCTCCTTGGCTTTTGAGGAAGGGGCACTAGACTGGTATATGTGATACATATCTCAAAACGGGAGCGCAACGCTTCAAAATATTAAGGATGCCCTAAAACAACAATTTCGGAAACTGAAATCCTATTCCCAACTGCTATCAGAAGTGAAATACTTCAAGCAGGGAGCATCTGAGTCGGTCTGGGAGGCTGATCAGTGGTTAAAGAAAGCAATTCAGGAAGGCGAGTTCAAGTACGATGAAAAACAACACACAGAATGGTTTATCGCTATGCTCCTACCTCACTTGCGTATGCCTATGGGCCATCAGACGTTTGAATCACAAGAGAAAGCCTTAGAAGCTTCCATGAAAATTGAAGCTGCACCTAAGGATGACACAAGGGAAGGAGTACAACAAATTTAGGAGTAGCTCGGATCTATGCACATGGAAATATAGAGCTTACGGATGGAGCAAGGGAAGGGGGTAAGCATGGACCTTTGGTGCAAAGATTGCCGGGTGGTGGGACTGCATGATACAACCCAGTGTCCGCAGATGAATAGAGCAGAATTAAAAAAACAATGGTGTAGGTTATGCTTATCTATAGGACATGACGAACAGAACTGCCACACATATGACTTACTGGTAGATTGGGGAACCCTTTATAGGGTATAATCCAATCCAGCCTCTCTAAGATCCCCTGCGAGCTTTGGTAGCTCCCCTATGCGAGGCAAGGGAGGACAGGGAGGAAGCACTGGACAAGGACGGGACCAACTGATCTGCTACAACTGTGGAGAGGTGGGGCACTTCGCCCGGGACTGCTCAAATCCCACTAGGCAGACCTGTAAATATTTCCGACAGTTGGACCATGAAATCGAAGACTACCCGATTTTGCTAACAAAGATGAAGGACAAACAGGCTACCCCCACGCGGAATGTACAAAGAGTCAAAACGGAGCTAAGGAGCGTAACGCATAGCCTGGTCACCCAGAAAGCAAGAGGGGAGATTTTTGTTCGGAAAGAACCAGTTCTTTGGGGGCAAGAGTCACCGGGAACCCCTACGCCATTGCCAGAAGAAGAAGTTGAAACCCTTTTAAAGGCATGCTTGAAGCTCCTATGCAGCCCGCAGGTGAGAGAAAATCTTCAAGTATTACTATAGGACTGTGAAGCTCAATCCAACACAACAACTAAGGTTAAGAAAGTACATAAAGTACACAACTATAAAAGGTGCATCAGGAGAGAGATGCGCTTGATTGCATAGATTGGTGACTATGAGATAGATCAAGTTATTCTTGATCTTGGATTTGATGCGAATGTCTTACCAAAGAAAACTTGTCAACATATGGGGAAACCTAAATTAGACTGGTCCACCATCCAGCTGTGAATGGCGAATCAACATAAGATCATGCCTCTGGGATGGTTTCCAAGGGTTATGTTGGATGTTGGAGGAGTAAAAGTCCTGGCTGACTTTGAGGTCATAGAAATTGTGGAAGATACAGACCCCTATCCTGCGCTCCTGGGGATAGATTGGGCTATCGATGTAGGAAAAGTTATTAACCTAAAGAGACGCAACATGGTGTTTGAGAAGAATGGGACACGCGTAATTGTACCACTAGATCCCACTGAGGCCGCACAGTATAACGAACCAGCATATGAGGACGAAGAGCTCGATCACATATACTAGATGACAACATAGGACAAAGACCAGGCTGATCCTATAGCAGATGGGATATTCAATGAAAAAGAGAACAAGGAATAATCTTCAGATCCAAAGGAGGCACTGGAGAGGTGGCAAACCCGGCTAAGCAATGCTTCAAAACTACGATGCCCTCAAGTTGCAAGAACCCTCTACTACATCACGTCAGAGGTAAGGAACCTTCCCCACTTTGATGAGTCTGGCACCATCCAGGACTTTGTAAGAACATTAAAAGCTAGGGTACCCAAGAATCGACGATTTTGGGTGCTTAATCTAGCGCTGTGCAGCACACCTGCCCGATGGTGGGATACCCACAAGAAAGCAATGTCGAACTGGGAGACGTGTCGGGATAGGATGGTGTTACGATTCGCGCCCCCCACCGATGTGCGCACAAGGATATTCCTGGGACCCGGAGATCCTCGGGCGCATCTACGTATATGGACAACTAAGTGGTCCGACCAAACTCCAAATGAGTGGATCCATCTGTTCATACATGCCTTGGGCCCTATCCCCACTACTTGGTACTTGGATTTCGAATTACATTAGCAGACCCACCATTGGGAGATACTAAAAGAGGACTTCCTCGGAACATTTGGACTCATTGGGGGAACAAAAACACTTGATGAAGCCCTGCAAGACCTTGATGCGTTCGTCTTTAAGAAGCCTCACCCACACACCCCGCCAGTTTTTCTAACATGGGAGACCCAGATACAAGACATAATCAACTGCTGGAGCTTGGCGATTAATGAAGAAGAAGATAACCCACGGAATATCTTTGTCCCAGAATCTGAAGGGGAACGTACTATTATCAGACCATCGCTTCAGAATATCGATGTAACACAACCTCTCCGGCCACGCGAAGTTAATATTGGGACAGAAGAACACCCTAAACTGGAAAAAATCAGGGACTACTGGGATGAAGGCACTGTGAGAAAACTCACAGAGCTACTCACAGAATACCAGGACTTATTCCCTACCAAATTTTCTGAGCTCAAGGGAATCATGGGGGACCTTGGCATTATGCACATCACTCTAAACTAGAGGCATGATCCATCAAGCAGTGGCCCTACCGGTTGAATCCCAAGTATAAAAAAAAGGTCAAAGAAGAGCTGGACAGAATTCTAACTACCGGTATCATTTAACTAGTTGAACCGTCAGATTGGATCAGCCTGATGGTCGTTCAGGAAAAAAAAAACAAAAGGGGAAATCTGTATCTGTGTGGATCTCCAAAAACTAAATGATGTTTGCGTTCACAACCCCTTCCCTACTCCCTTCTATAATGAAATTTTTGATAGCGTGGGTGGCCAGGAGGCTTATTCCTTCATATATGGATTCTCGGGATACCATCAAATCAGAATTGCCCCGGAGGATAGCAGTAAGACCACCCTTGCCACCGAATGGGGCTCCTTCTTGTTAGCCACCTATAAAATTTTGACATAGCAAACAGGTGGCTAAATTTGTTTCTAAGTCTTCAAGAGATACATTTCCTTTTAAAACCTATCATTCTTGAAGCCTCCATATGTTTTTTATCTTTTAAGGAGCCCTCACTTCTGTTTCCATTGAAAAAGCCTCACTGTTTGTGAAGGAAATTTTCTCAGAAAAAGCCTCCATTTGCTCCATTTTATCCCTGCAAATTCCCCATTTTCACCTCTTTTTCCCTTCAAAAAATTTCCCAAAAAAACCCTCAAGATCCCCTCCTTAGCCCTCTAAACCATCAAATTCCCCTTTTAAAACCTTATGGCTCCCTTCATTTGGTTTAAAATTCCCTTTTTCCCTTTACTGGAACCCACCATTTAGCCTTAAAAACTCTGTTTTTGGCCTAAAAACCCACTTTTTACCTTATAACAGGGTTAAGCCCATTTCGTCCTAGCCCTTAGCACCTTTCCCGCATATAACCCGCGCCCAAGACCAGGCGCTAAGCCTCGGGGTGCTAATCACAATCGGAGCTTCCCTTTGGCATTTTCCCTTTGTTAATTGAAATTTTCCGATGCGATGACAATTTGTTTTATCAGCCATCCGTTGCAATATTAACCGTTGATATTTACAGATCTAACAGTTAGCACTAATATCTCACCATGGCCATCACACCTTTCTAATGCCCCTCCAATTGTATATCCACCGTTGATCCCTTTCGAGATCCAAGGGCTGGCACAAAATCGCATCGCGCTAACCCAGTGTCCCCACTCTTCTTTCTCCCCGATGGCCGAATCTCCAATTAGATCCCGGCCGTTGAATCCACAAGAACGAACGGTCGGGATTCGTCCGCGCTTTTTTTCATAGAGCCCATCATCGCTCCGCCGATTTAATCTGGACCATTGAATCCACAAGAACCAACGATCGGGATTCGTCCGCACTTTTGTTCAAAGAACCCATCACCACTCCACTGATTTAATCTGGGCCGTTGAATCCACAAGAACCAACGGTCAGGATTCGTCTGCGCTTTTTTTCATAGAGCCCATCATTGCTCTACTGATTTAATTTGGATCGTTGAATCCACAAGAACCAACAGCCTAGATTTAATCGCGCTCTGCCTCTTGTGCCCCCCATCATTCCCCCTCTGATCAGATCTCCACCGTTGATCTCTTTCGTGATCCAACGGTCCGCGTTAAATCGAAAATCGCAAGATCAATGAACCACGGAGTTTTGGCCCCCTGCCTTTCTCCGATGCGATTAAATCTCTGCCATCCATTCCACCATATCTAATGGTCTAGATTGCATCGCGCCCCGCCTTCCCCTTCCACCGTTTCAATATTCCGCTGATCTCCGGCTTAATCTCCGTTGTCCATCCCAATAGATCCAATGGTCAGGATTCGTTCCGCCCATCCATCTAACCTTTCTCCCTTTGGAAATTTGGCGCTCCCTCCTTTGATCATGACCGTCCATTCTACAGATCTGACGGTCCACAGTGAACCCGCCTTTGACTTTGCCCACTTGTTCCGACCGTGCATCTATCCATATCGCGCTCCATCCTGTACCATCAGATCTCCCTGTCCTACATCCAATGGCTGAGGTGCATATCGCATGATTTTAGTGTCCGACAATTAACATTTCAAGTTTACACGATAAAAGTGGTTTTGGAAGGGACACGTGTCAGGCGGCAAGGTATATCGCGTTTTTTTGGGAAATTTTCAAAACCACTCCAATGTTGCACGAAAACAACAGTTTTCTTCTAAAAACCACCCCTTCCCGATATAGGCTTTCATTAAACCCCGACTGTTCATTTAATCCAGATCAATAGCCCACATTTCATCGCGTTCCCATCCATATTACTTTCATCAGAGCATCCAATGGTTTCATCGGAAGATCTCCGCCGTTGATCTCTTCTCGTGATCTGACAGTCCACATTAAAATCACCTTCTGCCCTCTGGGTCCCACCACCAAAGGCTCTGATCTTCTACATTTTAGCCCTTTTCCTTTGTAATTCACCCAAACACTAAAATTTGGTTTTTTACACTAAATTTATTTCATTTCGTCTAACTCTTCCAAATGACCCCACCGGTGAATCCTGACTGTTGATCACCACCATCTGATCTAATCCAACAGTCTAGAAATATCCGCACACCAAACCTCCATCAGACCATTTTCTCCTCCATTCTGCATGGTTTTCAGCTGTTTTTCGCCTGCATCCACCATTTCCGCCACTACGCCTCCATCTTCCACGAGCCTCCACAACATCCACCTCCACTCCCAGGGATTTGTCTTAACGAAGTTTATTGTGTTTTGCAAGGTTATAGACAGTGAAAACCATTCTTTCTCACAGTCACTGTCGTGGTGACACAGAGTGCAGAGAAAGCTTATTTAGAGCCAGTGATCGCAGGAAAGACTCCTTAGAGGGGTTTTAAACATGTGTTTTTGTAAAATATCAGTGTTCAACTCTGTCAAAAACCTCCAGTGCCATTAAACCTGCATATCCACAGACAAAGACAGTCAACAGAAGCGACAAAGAGTATCAGTGATAGTGTAAAGAGGTTTAAAGCCCATTATTGAAGATTTAATGCTTTAATCCAATGTTAGAGGGTGAAAATACAGATTGAAGATTTTATGAATGACTCAGAAGGCCTAATAAGGCCTAAAGCACATGAAACAAGCCATATCAGTGTTTCAGATTAGCAGAATGTTCATTCACAAGAAAGGACGAGTTCCCATTATTTTTTTTATTCTCCATCAACGTTCCTGAGAAGATCACCACCCTGACAGTAGTCCTAAGATTGCCAGAGAATTAGTTGCAAAGTATGGAAGGCCTGAAGTCATTTATCTGCCTTACTTGCCCCAGTGTACAAACAAAGTACAAACAGCTAGAAAGTACTTCAAGAGATATACCTGGAGTTATTATCAGCCTGTCGAAGACCCTTATTTCACCTAAAGGGTACTGAAATTCAATACATGTATATTAAGACAGAATGGGCTGCAAAGACCCTTTCTCCTCTGTTTTTATGATTCATTTAAAGTTCTATCTACCTCTGCTGCCATTTTTTCAGCTATAAGAACTCATCAGAAATACATTGTAAACGTTGGTTAACCGTGGATTGTAAGCTATTTCGTTGAGATAGAGTTCTCTTGTATTAGTTGTAAAATAGGCATGGGAGATGATTTCTAGTTGATTTCAAGCTGTTGGACAATGTTGTATATGAATGGTTTTGCTCTTTAATATGACAAGCATGTTCATTGGATCTTGACCTTAATCAGCGGTGATGTGTTCTCTTTTTTATTGTTTATCACTCTGTTATGCATCATATTTCATTTCCCTGGTAAGAATCAATAATCTACCTTAGGATATACTGCCTTAAAGTACCCTAATGCTTCCTGATCTTCTTGTCTTTTATGTTTTCTACTGATTGTGTAATCTAAGAAAAAATTCAATGCAATTGAACCAGTATAGTTGTTGGTCCTCTAATGCTTACTGATATATGAATTCAGAATTTGCTATTAGATGTTCTTGTTGGGTTTTATCTAAAGGAATTGGGAAACTGGGAGATTTGAATTAGTTCTGTCTCACTAAGGTCCTTATCTAATATATTATCCTTTCTAAGATCCCTTAAGTTGAAGGTCAACAGCAGAGAAGGTTAAAATTCTTTCTCTGATCTTAGAATTTCACCTTGTGTTAATCTTAAATGTGTTCTATTGTCTGAAGAGTTAGCCTTTTAGGAGTTTGATCATAGATGGTTAAGGCATGCCCTGTCCCTATATTTTCTCCTAAGTGGTCACCTTGGAAGGTTTCCTTGTCATTCACCTTCATTCCCTATCATTTCATACCATACTATCATCTTTAGATGACTAGCCCATTTGAAAGCCTTGGATATTGAATTGCAAGTAAACCCTTTTATGACTCCATTTGCCCAATGATCTTGTGTTTTCTCTGAATTTGTCTCCCCATTTCCAAACATTCTCCTTTACTCACCTCTTTACCTCACATTGAACCCTTCTTTCATGTTTCCAACCAAACAAACAAAACAAAAAACAAACAACAACCCTTGCACCCTATAACTAGCCTAATACCTCAAAATTGAACTTCAGAGATATACATTTCTTTGCCTTTATAGATATATCCCTCTCTAGATCCAGGAGGGCTAGATCCTGAGATCCCAAAGTGGTTTGATGTTGTCTTATCATTTGGTATTGCCAAATCTGCCAAATCATAGGAACCACAACATAATGGCGACTCTGCTTGGGAAACTTTGAGTAAAACATTACTTAAACATTCTTAAGAACTCAAAGAATACCAATAGCCTTGATTTGGTAGTTAATCACTATGGTGGACAATAAATCTCCTTGGAACATTCTAAAACCTTCCACCTGGCGACTCCACAGTTCCTAAAATGACCATAAGACTTCACTGATGATCAGTAGGCCTGCTGATTATCTTTGTTTTTCAATAGACTCCACTGGGAGACCAATTTACATTTCAACATCATCCATTTTAAAAGAAACACATAGGAATAAGCTTCTTTATTCGAAGATATTTTTCCACCTAAACACTATCATATCTGGCTTACCTTCTTTGTTGAGTCTTGAAGGCCAACTACTGGCTTCAAGAACAATAAACGCTAGAGCTTATCCTAACCCAAACCCCCCTGAATTAGTTGACAACCAGAGAGTATTCTTAGGAAAACTCTCAAATCTAAAGAAACAACTATTTTCAGACACATTAATAGAGCTAATTCAACACCTGAGAACTTTACAGCTCTATCAGAGACTCGATTCGACTTAGATTTATCAAAGAATTTACCAAGAACTCAGTCATTCAGTTCTATAGATCAGAGAAACTCTGAGCCTTCAAGTTCATCACCACCTAGTGATAAAAACATTAGGGATAGAGAAACCCCTCCATCTACACCTCGTGATATTCATTTTATCCATAACTTGGGTCTTTCTCACCCTAGCTCTGCTAAGCATTTTGTTGTTGGTCCTAGCATTTCTATCATTCATATACCCACTGCTCAAGTGCATCATTTACCTCCACAAAACACTATCATGGCAGCATGGTATGCTCCCTTGGTGTTACCACAGCCTTTGGCTCCACTACCTAATGATTATCAGTCAAAAATCCCTCATTTTACTGGAAATGAATCCACCATCACTCAACATCATGTGGACAAGATGGAAGATGCCTTTAACTATATGGAAATTGAAGATGAAACCATTAAAATGAGAATTTTTGCTCAGAGTTTAGGAGGAGAGGTAAAGAAGTGGTTTAAAGGTTTACCTCCCAATAGAATCCCTAACCTTCCCTCATTACATCAAACCTTTATAAACAAATGGGAAGTCAAAACCAACCCTCTCCATATCTTAGCAGAATACAAGAATCTCAAAATAAATCTAGGAGAGAGTGCCCATGATTACTCTACTAGATTTGATAGTGTCTACAATGCTCTTCCTCCTCATATGAAACCTCCCAAAGGAATGGCCTTGGTGAAATACCCTGAAGGCTTTGATGCTGACATGGCTTATCAGCTTAGGGAGAGGGATTATAACACATTAGAATACATGCAAAAAGGAGTAGTGAGTGTATAGGAAAATTTGATTGAAAAGAGAGCTAGAATGAGGTCGGAGAAGAAGGTAACATATAGGGATGACACATCAGCTTCCACATCTGATCCCAAATATGACAGTCTAGCCAAAAACATGGAAAGGCTAGAAAAAATGATGGAGAAAATGGTTTTCCAAGTTAGTAATCAGAACAGAAACCAAAATCAAAACCAGAACCAAAATTTTAGGAGAAAAAACTGCCCAAATAGACAAAGGGACTTTGATCAACAAGTAATACCTCCATTCCAAGATAATTTCCCTGATGAGGATGAAGGAATAATAGAAGAGTCAGAGGGGACTACCATAAACATAGTGGATGTAGATAACCAAGATCACGCCTTTCCTGCAGAAGATAATCAGTCCTCATACTCTCCTTGGGATGAGGAAGGAGTAGAATCTGAAGACTATAGGTTAGGGTTCGAGAATGCCATCATGCAGGTCTGAGAACAATATGATCTCAGAAGCAAAAAGAGCTTAGAAACTCCCAAACCAAAATTATTTGAAATCACCATTAAGAAAAGGACCGAAAAGACTCCTAAAGTGGATGCTGAAAGTAGCAAATCAGTAGCTGAGAATTCTGGTGAAAACATAGATAAGGACATCCAAACTGCTGACAATTCAAGTCAAGAAACTAGCATCACTAGCATTGCAGCTAATTCTCCTGACAAAATAGTTTCAAACATTGTACATAATGAGAATTAGCAAGCTGATTCTGCCACTAAAATAGCGGCTAATAAAAAAGAATTAAATCTCACAAAGAGTCAATCTTCTTTCAATTTGGAGAGTGAGATTGCCAAAATTAAAATTTGTGTCCCTCTCTCTGAGCTGGCCACTCAGGATGTATATAAAGGTAAAATTTTGAAAGCTTTAAACTTAGGAGAGAGTAGCAATACTATCAACTTGAGTGATGATCAACCTGCTCTTATGTTTGGTCCCAAAATCAAAGGGAAATTTCAGGAAGGGGTAGTACCTCCTTTTTATGTCAGCCTCAATATCCATCACAAAATCCTTCATAAAGCTATGCATGACTCTGGAACTTCGCACAACCTAATGCCAAAGATAATCATGGAAAAGCTAGGCCTAGAAATAACCAGACCCTATAAGGACTTATACTCTTTTGACTCTAGCAAAGTGAAATGCCTTGGCCTAATCAAAGATCTTTGTGTGAATCTCACTCAAATCCTAGCCAAGTGCATGGTTATGGATGTGGTGCTGGCAGATGTGCCTCCTAAGTATGGCATGTTGTTTTCAAGGTTATGGGGTGCCAAGCTGCAAGGTACAATGCAGATGGACATGACATATGCCACAATCCCTTTCTTTAGCCAGCTTAGGATACTATACAGAGAAGCACACATGAATTTTATGGTTAGCAGCCCTGAGAAACCTTAAAATTCACCTCTTTACTCTATCCATATACATCTGGACTCTTTTATCCTCTCCAATGATGAGTCCATAGATGAGCCAGAGCTAGAAGACAGAAATCCAGACAACAGAATAGAGCCCACAGATCCTAACATGATGGAAACCCTATAAATAAAGGAAAACAAGAGAGTAACCCTTGAGTAGTGTGCTGAATTATAAAATTAGAGTGAACAAAACCAAGACTACAAACAGCTAAATAATCATCACTTTGAACTCCATCCAAAACCTAAAGAACAAGACATAGCACAACACAATGTAGACCTCATAATAGAACATAATGATGAAACTAATGACAAATATACAAACAGACCTTTATGGTGCATGAAATTTGATGGGTCTTGTACTAGAAAGAATGTAGGAGCTGGGGTATGGTTGCACAATGCTGAAAGCAACTATGCTGAGAGCCATGCCTTCAAACTAGACTTTAAGTGCACTAACAACATCGCAGAGTATGAGGCTCTCATCCTAGGATTGCATCTCTTAAGAAAACTAGGAGCCCAGAGGATAGTTGTTCAAGGAGACATGGAGTTAGTCATCAAACAAGTGAATTGAGAGTAGAATGCAAAGAATCCTAGATTAAGGGCATACAGAAATGATGCCATGGATCTGCTAAAAACTTTTGTAGAATACGAGCTTATGTTATCCCTAGGAATCAAAACATTATTAAAAATGGATTAGCCTGTGCTGCTAGTTCATATCAGAGACTGACTAGTGATAAACAGATCATTATTCAAACAAAATATAGACCAGCAGTGCGAGATAATGAGAAATATTGGCACGTCTTTGAGGGAGACAAGAAGATAGAGGATTTCTTGCTTTGTAGGAATGAGTTTGAAATACCTAATTCAGACTCTAAATCCGATGAAAACTGTTCAAATAAGGAGCCCCCTGATGAAGAATGACCATCATTTTCCGCAGAAATAAATCTGTTGACAAAGGAATTTGAAAAACAAAATGAAGAATACATGAAAACAGACAAAGAAGACATTGAGGTGCTGCAGGCAAAGGACAAGAACATACCTAGAGGACTAGCACCTTTAGAGGACCTTGTTGATTTTAATGATGTACCAAAGAAACCCACTATAGAACACACAAAATCAGATGTTGAAGAATGCAACATAGGCAGCAAGGACAAGGCTCCTAAAATGATTAAATTGGCTAAATCCTTGCCAACACACATAAAGAAGAAATACATTGATTTATTTAAAGAATTCGTTGATGTGTTTTCCTGGAGCTATGAGGACTTAAATGCCTATGACACAGAGATTATCCAACATAAGATCCCATTGAAAGAAAACCAAAAACCCTTTAGGCAAAAACTGCGCAGAATTAACCCAGTACAACTGCCTCTAGTAGAAAAGGAAATCAAGAAAATGTATGAGGCAGGAATCATAGTGCCTGTGAGGTTTTCCAATTGGGTCTCTAATCTTGTAGCTGTGAGGAAAAATACAGGAGAAATCAAACTGTGCATTGATTTCAGAAATTTAAACAGAACCTCTTTGAAAGATAATTACTCTTTACCCAAAATGGAACACATCCTACAAAGGGTAGTTGGCTCAAAAAGGATTTCACTGTTAGATGGATTTTCAGGGGATAACCAAGTCTTAGTAATCCCAAAAGATCAACTTAAAATAACTTTCACCACTCCATGGGACACTTTCATGTATGTGAAAATGCCCTTTGGACTAATGAATGCTGGTGCAACCTTCCAAAGAGATATGGACATAGCGTTTTCAGAGGAAATAGGGCACTTCATTGTAATTTATCTTGATGACATAACAGTTTACTCCAAGACTGATGAAGAGCACCTTAAACATTTGAGAAAAGTATTTGAAAAATGCAGAAGGTTTGGGCTGTCTTTAAACCCCAAGAAGACTGTATTTGGCCTCCAAGAAGGTAAGCTTCTTGGCCATATTATATCAGAAAAGGGGATATAAATAGACCCAAAAAGAGTTGAGGGAATACTACAAATCAGCCACCCAAGAAACGTAAAAGAATTGCAGTCCTTTATTGTGAAAATCAACTTCTTGAGGAGGTTTATTCCCAGCTTAGCAGAGCTCCTCGGGAATATGACTGACATGCTTAAGAAAGGAGTAGGAGTTAAATGGACTCTTGAGGCCAAAAAATCTTTTGAACTAGTTAAACATGCTCTCACCCGGGCACTGGTCCTAATCAGCCCTGATTTTTCAAAAGATTTCCTTATTTTCTCCTTTTCCTCAGAGCATACTGTGGCTGCTGTCTTGCTGTAGAAAAACACAGAAGGCCAAGAGCAGCCTATTCCTTTCTTTAGCAAATCATTGAGGGATGCACCCTTGAAATATAACATTATGGAAAAACAGGCTTACGCTTTGGTAAATGCCTTAAAGGACTTCAGGGTGTATGTTCAACATTCTCACATCATTGCCTACGTGCCTAATATAGTGGTTAAAGACATTCTGTCCCACGATCCAGATGGAAATAGGGGAAAATGGATTGTTTTAATCCTAGAGTATGATTTGGAGATCAAACCCACAAAACTCATCAAAGGTCAAGGCTTGGCTCAACTAATGGTTGAATCTAACTTACAAGCCCTTGACATTAACATGGTAGATGCCTTGGATGAACATGAAGGATTACCTGCTCCTACTGTTGAAGAACAATTCCAGAATTCTCCTTGGTATGCCAATATCCTATATGTGCTTACAAATCTTAATGCTCCTCCTGATTTATCAAAGACAAAAGCAAGGTTTCTAAAGTTAAAAGCTAGAAATTATTGCATTTTAAATGAATGTTTATACTGGAAAAGTGTGAATGTTTTGTTTCTTAAGTGTTTGCTTGAATTTGATGCAGAGAGGATCAAACATGAGTTCCATGATGGAGAGTGTGGAGGTCATCTATACTAGAAAGCCACTGCAAACAAAATCCTTAGAGTTGGCTTTTACTGGCCCACACTTTTCCAAGATGTACATAAAATTATAGTTGCCTGCCATAAGTGCCAAACCTTTGAGGGCAAAAGAAAACTCCTCCCCTTACCATTAAAACCAGTCACTGTTGAAGCCCCTTTTCAACAGTGGGGTCTAGATTTCATAGGATAAATCCACCCTGCTTCATCTTCCCAACACAAATGGATTCTCACAGCCACATACTATTTCACAAAATGGATAAAGGCCATCCCTTCTAGGAATGCCACAGATTCTGTTATCATTAAATTCCTTGAAGAACATATCCTATATATATTTGGTTGCCCCAAGAAGATTATTACTGATAATGCTGCCGCTTTTTATTCCAAAAAGATGATTGATTTTTGTGACAGGTATCAGTTTGCATTCGGTCATTCTACTGCTTATTACCCACAAGGTAATGGGCTAGTAGAATCATCAAATAAAAGCTTGGTGACCATCATCAAGAAGCTTCTTGAAGAGAATAAAAAATCATGGCATAACAAGTTGGTGCATGCTCTATGGGAAGACAGACTGACTACAAAGAAATCCATAGGGATGTCTCCATATCAGCTTGTTTATGGAACAGAGGCAGTGTTTCCTACCAACCTAGGGGTACCAGTGATAAAACTAGTCCAAGAAATACAATTGAAAGAAGAGAGCATGGTAAGGAGGATAAATCAAACAATACACCTCCAACAGACTAGAGAGGAAGTCTACAATAGAGCTCAAAAAGTGCAAGAAAGCATAAAAAAGTTGTTTGATAAGAGAACAAAAGCTTGTGACTTCAAAATTGGAGACAAGGTGCTTAAGTGGGATTCTAGAAGAGAGGACAAGGGTAAGCATGGAAAATTTGACAGTTTATGGCAAGGTCCTTATGTCATTCAGTCCACCATTGGTCCAAATTCCTTTTTTCTGCAAGATTTAGATGGTACAGATCTGTTTGGAGGTCCTGTCAATGGCAGGATGCTCAAAAATTACTACTACTGAATTTCAGAGTTTAAAGTTGTTGCTTCCATTGTAAATACCATTGCTTTTTTCAGTTTCAAAGAAAAAGGAAAATACAAAAAAAAAAGAGAAAAGAAAAGGTTTAGACAAGCTCAAAACTTGAACCTATGAAGTTCCAGAAGAAAAGCCCAAATCAGCTCAAAACTTGAGCCAAAAGAGTGGAAAGGCTGGTTATAACATGCCCAAAACCTAGACCAGCAAAGAAAGAAGAAGAATAAGCTTTAACATGATCAAAACCCGATTTGAAGTGAAGAAGAAAGTGACTCTAATAAGCTCAAAACCTGAGTCACAAGGAAAAGAAGGATGCTTCAAAGTTTCACAATTTCAAGCCTTCACATTTTGTTTTCAAGTTCCTGTAAAGTTCAGTTCATGTGCAGCTGTCTTTATGCCATGGACCTGCAGCAAACCAGACAGTCTAATCCTGGTTTGACTGTTTTTAAATTTCTGTTGTAGAATGTAGAGAAAGAAATCTGCTAGACAATTTAATCCTAGCAGATATTAGTTTAGGTAGAGAAGCTATGAGGCCAATTATTTAATATTGTCTTATGGAGGAATAAGGGTAGAATTACATTAGTTTGTTTTCTGCTTTCAATAAAAAATGATGAAGAAGGTCTGCAAATCAAAATGCACCTTGAAGAAAAAATGTTAGGACTGTAGGATGGGTAGGTAGATTGTTTGGGAGAAATATTTTTTGTTGACTTAATATCCATCATGTTTGTAGTAGCTGATCGAAGAAGAAGAAAGATGGTTAAAGATCAAGCATCTGGCCTACTTCCAAAGATTATTTCTGAAAGTTCTTGACACCTTCAAGAAGATGCCATCCCCATGTGGAGCCACTGTTAGCCACCTATAAAATTTTGACATAGAAAACAAGTGGTTAAATTTGTTTCTAAGTCTTCAAGAGATACATTTTCTTTGAAAACCTATCATTATTGAAGCCTCCATATGTTGTTTATCCTTTAAGGAGCCCTCAATGCTGTTTCCATTGAAAAAGCCTCACTGTTTGTGAAGGAAATTTGCTTAGAAAAAGCCTCCATTTGCTCCATTTTATCCCTGCAAATTCCCCATTTTCACCTCTTTTTACCTTCACAAAATCTCCCCAAAAAACCCTCAAGATCCCCTCCTTATCCCTCTAAACCATCAAATTCCCCTTTAAAAACCTTATGGCTCCCTTCATTTGGTTTAAAAGTCCCTTTTTCCCTTTACCAGAACCCACCATTTAGCCTTAAAAACTCTGTTTTTCACCTAAAAACCCACTTTTTACCTTATAACAAGCTTAAGCCCCTTTCGGCCTAGCCCTTAGCCCCTTTCCCACATATAACCTGTGCCCAGGACTAGGCGCTAAGCCCCGGTGCACTAATCGCAATCGGAGCTTCCCTTTGGCCTTTTCCCTTTGTTAATTGAAATTTTCCAATGCGATGACAATTTGTTCTATCAGCCATCCGCTGCAATATTAACCGTTGATCTTTACATATCGAACGGTCAGTGCTAATATCTCATCGTGCCCATCACACCTTTCCAATGCCCCTCCAATTGTATATCCACCATTGATCCCTTTCCAAATCCAACGGCTGGCGCAAAATCGCATCGCGCTAACCCAACGTTCCCAATCTTCTTTCTCCCCGATGGCCGACTCTCCAATTAGATCATGGTCATTGAATCCACAAGAACCAATGGTCAGGATTCGTCTGATATTTTGTTCATAGAGCCCATCATCGCTCCGCTGATTTAATCTAGACTATTGAATCCATAAGAACCAATAATCGGGATTCGTCTGCGCTTTTTTTCATAGAGCCCATCATCGCTCCGCCAATTTTATCTGGACCATTGAATCCATAAGAACCAACGGTCGGGATTCGTCCTTGCTTTTGTTCACAGAGCCCATCATCGCTCCGCTGATTTAATCTGGACCGTTGAATCCACAAGAACCAACGGCCTAGATTTAATCGCACTCCTCCTCTTGTGCCCCCATCATTCCCCCTCCGATCAGATCTCCCCTGTTGATCTCTTTTGTGATCCAAAAGTCCATGCTAAATCACAAATCGCAAGATCAGTGAACCGCGAAGTTTTGGCCCCCTACCTTTCTCTGATGCGATTATATCTCTGCCATCCATTATGTCAGATCTGATGGTCCAGATTGCATCGCACCTCGCCTTCCCCTTCCACCGTTTCACTGTTTTGGTGATCTCCGGATTAATCTCTGCCATCCATCCCAATAGATCCAATGGTCAGGATTTGTTCCGCCCATCCATATAACCTTTCTCCCTTTGGAAAATTGGCGCTCCCTCCTTTGATCCTGGCCGTCCATTCTACAGATCTGACAGTCCACAGTGAACCCACCTTTGACTCTGCCCACTTGTTGTGCCCGTGCAAATTTCCATATCGCGCTCCATCCTGCACCATCAGATCTCCCCGTACTACATCCAACGGCTGAGGTGCATATCGCGCGATTTTAGTGTCCGACAGTTAACATTTCAAATTTACGCGACAAAAGTGGTTTTGGAAGGGACACGTGGCAGGCGACAAGGTATATCGCATTTTTTGGGGAAATTTTCAAAACCACTCCAATGCTACGTGAAAACAACAGTTTTCTTCTAAAAACCACCCCTTCCCGATATAGGCTTTCATTAAACCCCGACCGTTCATTTAATCCAGATCAACGGCCCACATTTCATTGTGTTCCCATCCATATTATTTTCAACGGAGCATCCAATGGTTTCATCAAAAAATCTCCACCGTTGATCTCTTCCCATGATCCGACAGTCCACATTCAAATCGCCTTCCACCCTCCGGGTCCCACCACCAAAGGCTCTGATCTCCTGCATTTTAGCCCTTTTCCTTTTTAATTCACCCAAACACTAAACTCTGGTGTTTTACACTAAAGTTATTTCATTCCTTCTAACTCTTCCAAACGACCCCACCGATGAATCCTGACCATCGATCACCACCATCTGGTCTAGTCCAATGGTCTAGAAACATCCGCACACCAGACCTACATCAGACCAGTTTCTCCTCCATTCTGCATGCTTTTCAGCCATTTTTCGCCTGCATCCACCATTTCCGTCACTACGCCTCCATATTCCACGAGCCTCCACAACATCCACTTCCACTCCCAGGGATTTGTCTTTACAAAGTTTATTATGTTTTGTAGGGTTACAGATGATGAAAACTTTTTTTTCTAACAGTCACTGTCGTGGTGACATAGAGCGCAGAGAAAGCTTATTCAGAGCCAAGGATCGCAGGAAAGACTCCTGAGAGGGGTTCTAAACATGTGTTTTTGTAAAATATTAGTGTTCAACTCTGTCAAAAACCTCCAGTGCCATTAAACTTGCATATCCACAGATAGAGATAGTCAGCAAAAGCAGCAAAGAGTATCAGTGACAGTGTAAAGAGGTTTAAAGCCCATTATTGAAGATTTAATGTTTTAATCTAGTGTTAGAGGGCGAAAATATAGATTGAAGATTTTATGAATGACCCAAAAGGCCTAATAAGGCCTAAAGCAAATGAAACAAGCCATATCAATGTTTCACATCAGTAGAATGTTCTTTCCCAAGAAAGGACGAGTTCCCATAACGTTTTTTATTCTCCATCAACGTTCCTGAGAAGATCACCACCCTGACAATAGTCCTAAGATTGCCAGAGAATTAGTTGCAAATTATGGAAGGCCTGAAGTCATTTATTTGTCTTACTTTCCGCAATGTACAAACAGAGTACAAACAACTAGAAATTACTTCAAGAGACATACCTGGAGTTATTATCAGCTTATCGAAGACCCTTATTTCACCTAAAGGGTACTAAAAGTCAATACATGGATATTAAGATAGAATGGGCTGCAAAGACCCTTTCTCCTCTGTTTTTATGATTCATTTAAAGTTCTATCTACCTCTGCTACCATTTTTTCAGCTATAAGAACTCATCAGAAATACATTTTAAACGTTGGTTAACCGTGGATTGTAAGCTGTTTCGTCGAGATAGAGTTCTCTTTGTATTAGTTGTAAAATAGGCATGGGAGATGATTTCTATTTGATTTCAAGCTATTGGAAAATGTTGTATATGACTGGTGTTGCTCTTTAATATGACAAGCATGTTCATTGGATCCTGACCTTAATCAGCGGTGATGTGTTCTCTTTTTTATTTTTTATCACTCTGTTATGCATCATATTTCATTTCCTTGGTAAGAATCAGTAATCTAGCTTAGGATATACTGCCTTAAAATACCCTAATGCTTCCTGCTCTTCTTGTCTTTTATGTTTTCTGTTGATTGTGTAATCTAAGAACAAATTCAATGCAATTTAACCAATATAGTTGTTGGTCCTCTAATGCTTACTGATGTATGAATTTAGAATTTGTTTTTAGATGTTATTGTTGGGTTTTATCTAAAGGAATTTGGAAACTGGGAGATTTGAATTAGTTCTGTCTCACTAGGGTCCTTCTCTAATATATTGTCCTTTCTAAGATCCATTAAGCTGAAGGTCAAAAGTAGAGAAGGTTAAAATTATTTCTCTAATCTTAGACTTTCACCTTGTGTTAATCTTAAATGTGTTCTATTGTCTGAAGAGTTAGCCTTTTAGGAGTTTGATCATAGATGGTTAAGGCATGCCCTGTCCCTAGATTTGCTCCTAAGTGGTCACCTTGGAAGGTTTTCTTGCCATTCACCTTCATTCCCTATCATTTCATACCATACTATCATCTTTAAAGATCCTATGATTTAGTTGACTAGACCATTTGAAAGACTTGGATATTGAATTGCAAGTAAACCCTTTTATGACTCCATTTTCCTAATGGTCTTGTGTTTTCTCTGAGTTTGTCTCCCCATTTCCAAACATTCTCCTTTACTCACCTCTTTACCTCACATTGACCCCTTCTTTCATGTTTCCAACCAAACAAACAAAACAAAAAACAAACAACAACCCTTGTGCCCTATAACTAGCCTAAGACCTCAAAATTGAACTTCAAAGATATACATTTCTTTGCCTTTATAGAGAGATCCCTCTCTGGATCTAGGAGGGATAGATCCTGAGATCCCAAAGTGGTTTGATGTTTTCTTATCATTTGGTATTGCCAAATCTGCCAAATCATAGGAACCACAACACTTCCAATACACGGTCATGCCCTTCGGTTTGAAAAACGCACCTGCTATCTTTTCAAGGCTTGTAGTAGCCGTGTTCAAGAAATTTATCCATAAGTTTCTGGAGGTTTGCTTCGATGACTGGAAGGTGTTTGGATTAGTAAAATATCATGTCTCGAACCTGAGTTTAATGTTGGATGCATGTCGTAAGCACCAGATCTCCTTGAATGTCAAGAAGTGCATCTTCTGCGTACCGTTTGGCATCTTGCTGGGTCATATAGTCTATCGGCAGGGTCTAATGGTTGATCCTACGAAAATTGCTGTAATTATCAACCTGGAAGCCCCTACCATTGAGAAAAAGCTGCACTCCATTCTCAGTCACACAAGCTACTACAGGAAATTTATTCAAGATACACCTTGATCACCGCACCCATGGAACAACTGCTAAAGAAATATGTCTCTTTTTTTTGGAATAATGAATGTCAAAAGAGCTTTGAATTGCTCAAAGAGAAGATGGTTTCTGTGCCCATACTGGTATTCCCTGACTGGTCAAAGTAATTTCATGTACACGTTGATTTGTCAGGCATTGCCTTGGGTGTGGTCCTCATGCAGCCTGGCGAAGGGGATATTGATCATTAGGTTGCCTTTGCCAGTGGAAAAATTTCAGGCACTGAACGAAATTACTCTACCACTGAACGCGAAGGGTTGGCTATGGTATATGTGCTACAAAAATATCGACACTATCTGCTGGGAGGACACTTTAAGATGTTTTCAGACCATTCGGCTTTGAAATACTTGGTCAAAAAGCCTGTGTTGGGGGGGGGGGGGAGATTTGTTGCTAGTTGTTACTGTTTCAAGAATATGATTTTGAGATCATCGTGAAGTCAGGAAGATTGAATGCAGGCCCGGATCATTTGTCTCATATTGATAATGGGGAAGAACCCAGTAACTTGGATGAAGGTTTACCTGATGTGTGGTTGTTTTCCATTAAAATGGTGGATGACCACTTTGCTGATCTCATCGAGTTACTCACTTCAGGTATGGCCCCTGCTGCGCATTCGATGCAACAAAAGAAGGAGTTGGTTACCTGAGAGATAGACTTTACTATCATCACAAGACAGCTATACAAGCTAGGCACCAATGAAATACTTTGTAGATACATATTAGAACATGAACAACCCACCGTCCTCACAAAAGCCCATGAGGGAGTAGTTGGTGGCCACTACGCAAGCAGGGCTACAACGCAGAAGATTTTAAGGGCTGGCTTGTGGTGGCCTACCCTGCATCAAGATTCTTACACCTATTGTAGAATGTGTGATACCTGCCAACGAAGTGGCCGACCCTCACGACATGATGATATGCCATTACAACCCCAAATGGCCCTATAGGCTTCTGATAAATGGGCCATTGACTTTATAGGGCCCATTAATCCACCCGGCAAGAAAATCGGCACGCGCTATATTATCATTGCCACTGACTACATCACACAATGGGTCGAAGCACAGGCCTTGAAGGATTGTACCACTGATATGACTGCACACTTCATCTTTGAGAAAATTTTGACCCAATTTGGTTGCCCAAATATCCTAATGAGTGATCGAGGTACGCATTTTGTTAACCAAACGATTTAGGCTTTGAATGACGAATTTCGGATCCACCACGCCAAGAGTACACCCTACCATCCTTAGGCTAATGGGGCAGTTGAAGCTTTCAACAAAATTTTGGAGCAGGCACTAATGAAGGTTAGTAATGCTGATCGTAATAATTGGGATATTCGCATCTCCTCGGTCCTATGGGATTACCACACGACCTCCAAAAAGCTGACCAGTAGGACACCTTTCCGAATGGTCTATGGAAAGGAGGCCATTATTCCCATAGAATACGTTGTTCCTATCCTACGCATTGCAACATTCATAGAAATGGCAGACTCTGATATCATAGAAGAACGCCTAGCGCAACTAGTAGCATTAGAAGAAGATCAGTTTATTGCTCAGGTTCAGCAGTAGGAACAAAAAGCTAGAGATAAAGCCTGGCTCGATCGACACATTCGCCAGAAGACCTTAGTCACAGGTGATCTTGTCCTATTATATGATAGCCAATTTGTGAAACACCGTAGCAAATTTCGACAGCACTGGCTTGGTCTCTACATAGTTCAGAAGGTTACGAATGGCGACGCATTCCAGTTAGCTACCCTGTGCGGGGACATCCTCCCTGGATTTGTCAATGGAGGATGAATCAAACCATATCAGGCTACGAATTAGGGGGTTGCAGTGGTGCAGTGACTCGGGACGAGTCACAAGATTGTGTTGGGGGACTATTGGAACAGGTAAACTAGGGGTCCGAAAACCATGGGTTGCAGACCATAGGAATGTTAAATCTAGAACGCTATAAATAGAGAGGTATTTTGGATTGTAAAAGGAGGGATTTGATAAACTATTGATGTGATTTTTTATGTAAGCGATCTGTTGGGGTTTTTGGGGAATGGAATCCTGCTGGCTATGTGCACAGAGATCCTAGTCCAGCTGTGTGTGGACCCTGTTGCTCTGTGTGCAGGCTGGGAAGGGAATTGTAAGGGTAATGAATGAATGAATATGCAATATTATTGGATCTGAATCTGAGTACTATTGAATGAATTGCTGATAATTACTGTGCTATGCATTTCTCTGTCTGTGCGCTGCGAAGGTCTATATATTGAATGATTGAATCTATTCTGCTTTGGTTATATTATGCTGCCAAAGTATCTGCATTAAAGTGAATCTAGATCTATTATATATGGGTATGTAATGCTGTGTTAAGGTTATGAAAAGATTATAATTATAGATCTAGTGCACGTGGATGCAATTGGACATATGCTTGACCCTGCACAGCCCTGCTTTCCTTACCCTTCCTTTATCAGGGTGCGGAAACCTGGTTCCAGCACCCAACCATACTACTTCGGGTGAGACTGTGCCTGCGCAAGCAGGTCACTGCCAAAAGGGCCAGTAGTATAGGGGTTTGTTAGCAAACCTTGCACACCTAACTTGGGTCAGGACCCCTCAATCCAACAAAACCACTCCCCGTTACCACCAAGAATTCTATCTATGGTGCTATTAGAAAGCTACCATGTAGCCCCGTGCATAGCCATGTGTTCCCTAAACAAAATTTCGGGCTACCATTTCCAGGTGGGCTCCACCTTCTCAATTCATCCCGAATCTTTACATATGTGCCATATATGACTCCTCTGGGGTTCTCCCACCAAAATGGCGTCATCCCACACCATTTTTTTCCAATAAGAATGGTTATTGTTGGTACATTTTCTTCCACGTCTACTTAGAGCTATCGCTTAAAGCTTATGCCAATATTTTCACCATGTTTGGCACTTGTGCCAACTTTATCTATGTGTGAAAGACTCTAATCACCTTTAACTCTGCTATGAAGGTCTTGGAGTCACCAAAATTTGACTAGAACTATCTTTTGATCCAAGAGGAATTTTCAAGACTTCCATATATCATTGGAAAGATCATTCAAAGATTTATCCATATGGGTGGCTTACACCTACATTTAATATGGTATAACCCTCCAAAAATGACTCTAAATCCACTACAATGATTTTGATCTTTTCCCCTTCTTGTGTGCATAGAACCTACTCCTTGAGGCATTTCTTTGACACCTATTAACATTAATAAAAACATATTTACAACATACATTAGTGTAAACACCTTCTTATTTTTAGAAATTGGAACCCTTTTCTTTCCTTCAGAGCTTCAATTTATAATTTTACAAATTAAATCAAAAAATGGAATTTTGTTACATGACAATTGAGTCAATCTTTATTTATTTATTTATTTGAGGTTAAATAAATATTATTTTCATCTCTTCTAGAATTCAAACCCATTTCTCCAAGACTCCTGTGCCTACTCTCCTTCAACTGATTCTCTAAAAATATAAATAAAATATAATTAAAAACAAAGAAAATTTGCACACACAATCCAAATCCCATGTCTGTAAAAAACAAATTAACCAATTAGAATTCAATCTAATAAACTAAATAAAATAAAATCCATGCTTTCTATTGCCCCCTGTTGATTTTCTTTGGCAAACTAATAATATGAAATGAATCAGTGACAATATTTTTTCCTAGAAAATGTTTTTTCTATAAAAATAAACAAAGGAAATCAATTTTCGTTGCAAAAATACAACCTTGACTTATGATTAATTTTTGGGTCAATAAATGGATATATTTTCAAATAACTAATGCTGGATTATTCTCCTTAGAAATATATTTACAACTAGCCCTCCTGGGCCTCATTTGGTGTAGTAAATCCTGAGATATCTCTCTCCAAAGTTATAGTTCCAAAACAAGTCGAGAAAAGAAAAGAAAATGAATAAAAAAAATGGTATGTGGTGTTGTTTCTTAAGAGACAATTACTTGGATGTGGAAAGGAATCAATACTTAAGAAATTTTTAAAAATGTGTCACAAAATTAATTATATTAGGTGGTCTTCGTTCAATCCATTTGGAAACTATTTCTTTAAAACCCTTAACAATTTGGTATAATGAAAGACTCTAAAATGCCATTAACTATTGATACCTGAATGGAAAAGAAGATCTGTAGAGAAAATCAAAATGATATGATGTAATACATAATCTATCACTTTAAATTTTCGAATGAATCTATGGAGAGAGAGGAAACTCAAAATAATATGTTGTAAACACAGAATCTATTACTTTTAAGTTCCAGAGAGAATGTGTGAAGGGAGACGATTTGGAGTGGAGGAGCGAAAATTAAGGTTATTTAACTCTTACTCACAGATGTAATTAAGAGATCGAGAACTACTTTACTTCACTTCATTCCAGGAAGAATCAACACAAAATGACACAGGAAAAAAAAATCACCATCAACCGTTGAAGGAAAGTTGATGCTTCTTTCATTAATTCCTCATAAAAGTAAGTACCAAAGCTTTAGTCTTCCAGAGGAAAAAAACTCGGAACCTTTCTTCTTTCTTTTTGTCTTGCTTAAATAAATAAAAAACAGTTCGTAATTTCTAAAACTTCTTGAAACTACTTCGACTACCTAAACTATTAAAACTACTTATTACATTGCAATTGAGGACATCACACTAGCTTCGATCTTAACAGATAAGGAAAAAAAATTAAAACTTGGAATATTATTCTTTTTGTTGAATCTGACTTGTTATTGATGCGTCTCCTTGAATTTTTGATGTGTCTCCCTGACAAATCGAACATCCTTTCCCTGGATTTCTTCCAGAGTTCAACAATTATCTTTTCTGCTTGTTGTCGTGTCTTTTCTTCTTCTGGTGTGGTATTTGAACAGTTCGACAATAACGCATCCTTGCCCGACTTGACCCAGTTGTTACATTTCAACCAAGGTTATAATGTCCCCTTCTACCTGACTCTGCCTCTTATGCTCATACCTGTTGCATTCTGTCTTCTCTTCTCCTTTTCTTTGCGTCAGGTCACTTACTCGAGTCCACTGCCTACGTCCGTGTTTCTTCATAAAACCAAAAAAACTGCACATAATCTTGGACTTTCAATAAATTCAAATTAACCTTTGAATGGTATTGTGTCTGCCTTTCCATCGCATTTCGAACTTCGGTGTTTATAACATACTCCTTAGCACTATTCCTCCTGAGCTTGTGATGTACGAAATGTGATGAGCGGAGCGTGGGATGGCATGACAAAGGTGGGGCCACCCGCAAATCACAAATCGGGAGTTTTGTTATGAAAAACGGGAGTTAAGTGTTAAAACTTGCAAAGTGTGATGTGCGATGTGTGATGGAACCTATGGCCAATGCATGGCTTCTCTTCACAACCTCTAATCTATTAACTCTCTTGCATCTTTATTTGCGATATCCTTTCTCGACCACTTATCTCTAACTTAAATCTTGCGATCTAATCTTGTCCATCCATCTAACTTGCATTTTTGTGCTATGATCTCCGCCATCCATCTCTCCACCTAAAATCCGTGCTTTGATCCTAACCTTCTATTTTTCCCTTTAAACTTCCTCCAAAACTCATAAGTTTTTAAGGAAAATATGCCAGTTCTTTGCCTTCGGGAAATCAATACTATTTCTTCAATAATGAACACCATTTCATTCAACAGGCTTGCATACGTTCCTTTAAGGAATAAATGATCTTAATTACTATTTTTTTTTTCTCCACGGTGTAACCCTCTTGATCTTATTCGGTATTCTATAGCAGTAGTCCCTCCTGAGCTTGTGAATAAGCCTGACTCGACCTTGACCTGTGTGAAATGTTCTGAACACATCAATCAGCTAGACTTGACCTGCCTTCACATATCCACACATAATGATAGTACACCAACATGTAAATCAAAATTCCTCTTCAACATACAAACTTTTACATTTTCTAACATATATACGTTTTGTTGTTTTGAAAAATTGATGCAGGAGCATCCAAGACAAATTTTAATTATTCAATTATGTAATAAGGGGGGTGAGATATTTTAATTATTTTATTAATTAAATTGTTATTTTTAATAAATTAAGAGAAAATTATAAATGTGAGGATTTTTTGTAAATATTATTTAATAATTAAAGGATATGAGTAGAGTGGAATTAGGTAGATAATATAGGGAGTGGGAATTCCATATACGAGACTTTGTTGAGTCCAAAACTAGAATAAATTTAAATTAGATTTAAGTTGAGATTTCTATGGAAGAATTTATGGAGGGAAATAAATTCATTATTTATGTATATATAGGAGGGTTTTGTGAGGATGAGAGACAGTTGAGAGAAGTGAGGAGTGCAGAGAATGTGAGAAATGGTTTGAAGGGTCGAGAGCCAAGAGGCCTCCCAATGTAATATTTGGCCAAAGAGTTTTTGTTTTAATATCAGTATGTTTGTTGTATGGCTCTGTTTCCTTCTGGTGTATTTTAAACTGAATATTTTTATGATTTTAATGAAAATTGATTGAGAGTTTTCACGTTGGGTGAAATAATTTTGTTTATAGGCTAGGATTCTAATTTAACCCAGAACCCCTGCATCATTTGGTATCAAAGCTGGAAAGATGCCTATCCTACATTTTTTTTGAATTTGCAATTTATGCATTGATGTTCCACTGTAAGAAACTAATTTGAATGCAGGTGAGCGCATAGCAAAGGAAACTTCTGTTTGAATTCATGAAGATGAGCAACAGTGGGTGTTGCATGGCAATTGAAGCATCATTACCAAACATCGTAGCAAAGATTCCACCAACCAAGTGGCTCGGACGCTCTCATGGAAAGATTGATAGAGCATAGCGTGGAAGCCATCACAGCAATTGTGTTCGGATGAGGGTCGAATAACATCCTTGAAGCCATTTTAGTTGCGTTGTATCATACCATGCCAGCTATAACAGTGTTGAATCCCATTGCAGTGATTGCAAGGGATCACAACAGTGCCAACCATAACGCGGCGTTGTGAGGTGTGTGTGTAAGTTAAACGGTATTTGTTTGTCAACAGTGGTGGATGAATTTGTAAGATTGCAGTAGGTAATAGAGTTATGAATGATATGGCGGTCGACTAGCAGGAGTTTGTGAGAGCAGAGAATCAAGTCAATGCAACTACCAGTGCTACGAATTACCGGTAGCAGAGTGGAATACTGCCCAAACTGAAGTCTGGGTGGATTGACCACTGCATGGTAGTAGATCTGGCACAGAGTTTAACTCTGTGTGTTCCACAAACACCTTGGCACCTATGTTGAATGGTGGCATGTCTATTGACCAATGTATGCAACCCATGGAGGAACGATCACACTATTTTATGGCACAGTTTGTTTGACAGGTACGCAATGACGAATTGCATTCCATTCTATTGTAGAATTGCAACATCGATTTTCTAGTCGATGACCTGTTTCAGACACTTCAGGCAATCAATGTTAACGTTGGGTGAGCTCCTCCTATGCATTCGAACTCTAATTGATAGATGGTAAGTTGTGATACTAAGAAATTTGATGTTTCGTATTTGTTGAAAGGCAGCCCAATACTATGTGAATGCTTTGAAGAAGTATAGTACTGCAGTCCTTTGGTTGAAATCTCAAATGAGAACCAGGTTTGCTAACAGCACTTCATGGGCTAGTTATTGTCACAATTATAAATGCTTGTGGTTCCAGGCGGGGATGGTTCCCACAAAGAGTATAATCAATTTTTTTTTTTTTTCCAGCATCGGAATGGTGTATGTTATGGAAACATAGTTTTTGTTTATGATATCCATTTCTTTAGTGTTTTCGACATATTGTGACCTTGTAATCTGCATTTATTGTCAAGACACTGAAGTGTAAAATTTCGTTGGGTAGAGCATTGATGCTACGGTGAGGATATGTGTGCCTAATAAGTGCAGAGTTACATTTGGTTTAAGTACAGAGTTACATTTGACTGCTGAAAATGGAGAGGTAGAAACAATTTTCGTTGGCTCATTGGGAGTACTCGATAAGAACGACTCAAATAAGATTAATTATTACCTGAGGAGTTGAGATTGTAGCAGTTTCTTGTGTAGAATTATGTTTTTTTCGTAAGTGCAGGAAATCTATGTGAATGCTGGTTCCATCCCGTGAACAGGTGGCATAGAAAAAGACTGAGGAAACAAGACTTTCAGGTGGAAGCATGATCAGTAGGGTACCAATGACTAAAGGGCCATGAAACCGTGAGTCCCAAGGTGCAGAAAATGGGAAAGGTATGGGTGAACATATCCTATGTTGACATTTTGGGTTTTTTAACCAAAATATAATTTATAGACAAGTATTTGTGCGGAAATGACATGCCAACATGTTGTTCAACATGTACTAACCCTGGATGATATGAAGGAAAGCATGCATGTATATATGAGGAGATTTATTATGCATGGGTGATGATTTATTATGCATAGTATGGGTCTTCGCAATTTTGGTTGCATCACTTTGGATCAAAATTTGTATTTGGAAATGAGAGGACTTTGTGATTTGTGTTTATGGTTGAAAACACACCACAATTGCTTGATGTTGTAAAACCTTTGTTTTTACCATCATGTGATGGAATTTAAGGAGGTGATATTCAGGATGAACACAATGTACGGGTTGTACATCGAAGAGGTTGCTTGTTCTCTATACACAGGTGAAGAGATGTGAATTTATGTTGCATGGTGTATAAAAGTGCAAGGAAATGTTTGCATTAAGATGACAAGCTTATGGGCATGCGATTATTTACAGTGACAAAGATAGCACATAAGAGTGGAAATCAGAGAATTGAGACTACAGAGAGAGAGCTTTATAATAACCTTAACAGGACATGAGGTATGATAATTCAGGAAGGTAATTTTAAACATTGAAGGTTGAATGGTTTATTTATTTTCACCTTAAAATAAATCTTGGATAACCTGAATTGCATTTTGATTAAATACTTCAGTATCATGTGAAATGATAAGGGAAAACTGATGATTTTTCATGAGAATGAATTATGAAAGAGGGTGAAGATTTTACATCCTAAAAGTGTAGTAGGGGTGTATGTTTATTGAAGAATTGTATAACTTCAATTAAGTCAAAATATCCATTGCCATACTTATTGGGTCGAATCTTGAAATGAAAACAAATTAAAGTTTGGATAGTTTGAGTTGAGATTGAGTATTTTCATCCAAGATGAAAAATTGGTGTAAGTCTGAAGTCAAAGAGTCGTAAGCTAAGTCAAGAGTCAGAATGTAATGGGGTGCATGATCGGCAGAGCTTGACACCCAAAGAATTGTTTATTATAACACATGAGTTACTAAATTATTGTTTGCAGCAAAGTGAAGCGAGAGGGAGTTGCCAGAGACTGGTTCCAAGACAGAGAACCAAGAGAAGCCAAATGCAGGAGGAGAAAATGACTGCTGATAGTCATTTTAGAGGTTCTGAAAAATACCTCCACAGAAAGAAGAAGGAAAATGCCAAGGTAAGTGGCATATGTGAACAATTGACAGATGAAGATTACGAGTGGGAGAAGGCTGAGATAAAAATTCACCTTGAATTGTTAATGGATTTATTGCAGGAAAATGTGAAAAACCAAACACATGGTTGGACCATGAAAAAGAAGGTGAAGTGGCAGAAGCTACACGCAAAGAGGGAAAAGTAGGTAAACATACAATTGGCGGAAGAGTTGAGGAAGCTCGAGTAGATGTTGAGTTGTGAAGAACTCAGAGAGGCTGAGTTAAAAATGGATGTTTCCATTTGTGGCCCGAAACATGATGCAATTCTGGGTGAAGAGATCAGTGAGGAAGATCTCATGAACTATTGGGATAGTTCAGAAGCATCTGAAGATGTGTTGGCAAGAGAAGCAGATGAGGCCATGAAGCCTTACATTTTTTCTCACAGTTTATGTATGTTTGCAAGATGTACGAAAGACGGTGAGCAGTCTGATGGAACTGTCACAAAGGAGAATGAAACTCTTGAGGTAAAGTTTGGTAGATAATTCCTTTCAGAGAAGGAAAGTGTTGATTGGTTACAACTGGAAGAAATCATAAATGAATTCTTGTTTGGGGTAAGATAGCAAGTCGAAGCTGTTATGGAGCATAAAAAAAATGGAAATGGCGAAGGAATATTCCAAGGAGGTAAACAAATGTATTTGTTTAATGAAATTTCTGACGAAATTTTACAATGTAATGATGCTAAAACCAGGAAAACTCAGGAATATTTCCAGAGGAAGACTGAAGGTTGTGACGAAGTGCTGAAAAGGTTTCATAACGAAATCGAGTTCTTGGAACGGTGGCTAAAGGAACCTGATGGAGGAAAAAAACTTGCAGAACATGATCCAGAAGAAATTACAGTTACTATGCATGATAGAGATGAAATATTTTTAACATTTATGGAGTTGAATGAATGTTATAAATTTTCAAATAATGATGTAAATGTAGGTATAGAAAACGACATTAATAGATATGATGTCGAAATTAGAGAAATCAAGAAAAAGTTATTTGGCATTGAGATGGAAGATCAGAAGCAGTGAGGGAGTTATATCTGTAGGGACATAAAGGAAACAATGAATCAACAGGATGAAAAAGGAAGCACCCAACAGTTTGGAATAGAATCTATTGAAGTCTAGAAAGTTGATGATGAGAGATTGATGCCCGAAGTATCAAAAGAGATTGACAGGTCTTATATTTCTAAAACTAACAGTTTGTTGGTGAATGCAGGTACAGTACCAAACGAGAGGGTTGTTGCTATAAAATAAATCCAAGACTATATTTGTAATCAAGAAGGAGTTCTTGATTATTTTCTATTGCACGAAGTTGAGTATTGAGCTCATTTGGAGACGAAAGAGTTCGACAAATAATTATGACTCCGAAGAATTGACGAAAGAAAGTGTTGGAGAAGCCGATGGAATCTGATCGACAGAGTGGATGATGAGTTATCAAATCAAGTTGATACTTCGAAGGACCAGTGGCAGAACAGAGTATGGAATCTTGGAGGGAGCAAGTCATAAGGACTTGTGGTTGTCGCATTGTTACAGAAAAGAGACAAACCTCATAGACAGGAGTCTATGAAAACTTCTCTACTTGGGGAGTCTGATGCAGGAGCATCCAAGCCAAATTTTCATTATTCAATTATGTAATAAGGGGGGTGAGATATTTTAATTTTTTTATTAATTAAATTACTTATTTTTAATAAATTAAGAGAAAATTATAAATGTGAGGATTTTTTGTAAATATTCTTTAATAATTAAAGGATATGAGTGGAGTGGAATTAGGTAGATAATATAGGGAGTAGGAATTCCATATACGAGACTTTGTTGAGTCCAAAACTAAAATAAATTTAAATTAGATTTAAGTTGAGATTTGTGTGGAGAATTTATGGAGGGAAATAAATTCATTATTTATGTATATATAGGAGGGTTTTGTGAGGATGAGAGACAACAGAGAGAAGTGAGGAGTGCAGAGAATGTGAGAAATGGTTTGAAGGGCCAAGAACCAAGAGGCTGCCCAATGTAATATTTGGACAAAGAGTTTTTGTTTTAATATCAGTATGTTTGTTGTATGGCTCTCTTTCCTTCTTGTGTATTTTAAACTGAATATTTTCATGATTTTAATGAAAAATGATTGAGAGTTTTCATGTTGGGTGAAATACTTGTGTTTATATGCTAGGATCCTGATTAAAAATAAATTAACCCCGGCATCAATATTTCAAAAGTAAATGCAAATGAGCCACAACATCTGGCTCCACTTGGGAGTAGTGCATTTTTCCACGGAAGTGTTAAGAACCATAGATTAATGCCTTATCCATTGGGAATGGAGTCAAATATTACTTGGTTACATATGAACAATGAGCAATACAGTATTTACAGTGGTGGAATGCTGACTTTTAATGCTCGAAATAATGCTTCAAATAATTCCCATTCACAAGCAGTTGCAGGGATTCTCCATCTAAATCTTCTAGGATGAAAGTATTGTTTGATCTAGCTTCAGAAATTCTATGCGGACCATACCAGAGAGAGTTAAAATTACCATGCTTTCCTTTATCCTCCCTTCTAGTGTCCGATCTTAATACTAAATATCCTGCTTGGAAGAGGATTTATTTTACTTTTTTGTCAAATATGGACTTCATATTTTCCTGATAAGAAATTAAGTTATGTCTCACTTTGTTTCTGTTTTCACTTGATTCAATTGCTTTGTTCAATATTCTCACTAGAGCATTAGGTTCCTCCTAAGCTTCTTGAAGAAAAGAAATAACTGGTCTGGCCAACTGAGTAGGAAATTCGGAGTTCCATAAACCAATTCATAAGGTGACTTTCCATTAGACCTCCTAGTGGTTACTCGGACTTCCCAAAGAGAAAAATTCAACTTTGAATCCTAGCCATTCTGATTTTCAGTGATTGTCTTCTTAATAATCCTGACCAATGTCTTGTTTGAAGACTCTACTAATCCATTCCCTTGTGGATGGTAGGTTTTGGAATGATATAAAATTACATTATAGGTTTGACAGAAATTAATGAATCAAGCATAATTAAATACCTGAGCATTATCAGTTACAATTTTGACTAGACAGCCAAACCTACTGAAAATGTTCTCCTCCAGAAACTTCATCACCACTTGGTCATTTTCTTTCTTGGTGGGTATTGCTTCAACCTACTTTGTGAAGTAATCAGTAGTAGTTAGAATCCATTTGAACTACCCACTTGATGGTGTATTTATCTCTCTTATAAAGTCCAGTCCACACTGCCTAAAAGGCTCTTCTATGAATACTGGAATGAGAGGTAACAACACGAGTCTTATCTTTTCTATAAACAATTGACACTTCTGACAACTTCTAACCAGTCTATATACATATGCAAATGGGGGCGGGGGGGGGGGAATATAAACCTGACTTGAGGATTTTATGGGTTGTGACCTTCCAACTGTAATGTCCTCCACATAAACTTTCATAATATTCCTTGATAACCTCAATGGATTCAGCTTCAGTCAAACACAACAAAAAAATACCAGCAAGATCTTTTGAGTACAACTTTGCTTCCACAATGACATATGGCTGATATTTAAGCTTGAGAGATTTTTATTTGGTTCTATTCAGTGAACATGGACAAGAATAGAAACATAGGTAATGAACAACATCTTTATACAAATCTGAACAAAAAAATTGTATTGAATACTTGTTTTGGGCTTATTCTGACCTTCTTCATTATCAGCTCCATCCATTGGTGCCAAGAGGTTAATTACGAATGCTTAAAAATTTGTTTATGTTAGCAACATTGTCAAACCATGTCCTTTGATCAACTTTGTGTGTTTAACATCCAAATCATACTCCTATATTTTAGTTATCCATTTTCCTCTTTCTCCTTCAACGTCACTTTGAACCAACACATCCTTGACTGTAGAATTAGGTACATAAGTGATTATTTGGTATTGTAACACATAATTATTGAAGGCTTTGAGTGATTTGACCAGTGCATACACTTGTTTCTCCAAAATGTTATATTTGAGATCAGCATCTCTGAGAAATTTGCTGAAGAATGCCACTCGTTGTTCCTTACAATCCTCATTTTTCTGCAATAACACAACAAAAATAGTATTGGGGGAAGCAAATGAAAATATTTGAAACACCATTTGATAATCAGGACTGATTAAAATAGGAGCTTCCTGGAGTGCTTCTTTTTTCTAGAAAATGCTTCTCTTGCTTCTTTATCCCACCTCACGTCTTCATTTTTATTCAACATGTCAATTATATTTCTCACAATATCAACATAATTTGGTGCAAATATTCTCAAAAAATTTATTTTCCCCAAAAATGTTTGAATATATTTCTTGTTTTTAGGTAAAGGATTGTTTTGAATTGCCCCCACCCTTGCTGAATCAATATTCACCCCTTTTTTTGAAACTATGTGACCCAATAATTTACCTTCCTCTAAGGCAAACACATATTTTTTGGGATTTAGTGACATGCCATACTTCCTACACTTTTCGAAAGTTCTTTGCAGATGTTCCAGGTGTTCATCATCTGATCCTGAAAAAACAGTTACATCATCCAAATATATAGCCACATACTTGTCCCCAAAAAACGCTATTTCCATGGCCCTCTGAAAAGTTGCGCATGCATTCATAAGACCAAATGGCATCCTTGCATATATGAAGGTGCCCCAGGGGGTTGTGAAAGCTGTCTTTTTCTGATCATCCTGATCGACTGCCACTTGATTATATGCAGAGAATCCATCAACCATAGACATCCTGTAAGCTCCTGTAACCTTCTGTAAAACATAATCCATTTTAGGTAAAGGATAATTATATTTTAGAGACTCTCTATTCAAATTCCTGAATTCCACACACAATATTATCTCTCCATTTTTCTTCCTCACAGGAACCAAATTAGAAACCTAGCCTGAATATCTGAAAGGGACTGTGATTTTTTCTTGCAACAATTTCATCACTTCCTTTTCAATTGGAGCTAATAGTAATGGATTAATCTGTCTAAGCTTTTGTCTGTGTGATTTGATTCCTTCATTCAATGGGATCTTATGTTGTATTATGTTTTTATCATACGTTTTCAAGTCTTCATATGACCAAGAAAACACATCCATATAATTGTTGGGTATGTGTTATATTCTTTCCACGACTAGTCACACACGGAGGGGTCACAGGGGGGGCGATAGCCCCCCCTGTACATTGCGCCGGGCGCAGCAGGGGGGTCACAGGGGGGCGATAGCCCCCCCTGCACGTTGTGCTGGGCACAGCAGGGCAGTCACAGGGTAGCGCCCCGGGAAAAAAAAAATTGGTCCTTATTTTTTGGTAGGCGGACCCGCCCATGGTTTTGTGCATGGGTTTGCACATGGTTTTGGGGCATGATGGTTTTTGGCCCCTGGTATTTTGTAGATTTGGTCAAGGGAACTACGGTTATGTTCTAATCTAGGGTTAATGGATTGGGGTTTATGTATGCTTCGGCATGTATATATATGTGTTGTAACACTAAAAAGAATATAATGAAAAATCAAGTTAGTCATCCTGATTTGGGATCTAGGGGAAAATATTTGTGTATATCTGTTTTATGTTTTATGCTCTCACTATTGTTTATTTTCTGTTTTTAAGATTTTTTTGTAGATAATTTCTGTACAGGGTTAAAACCTACATTTGGTATCAGAGTTGTTTCGGCTTCAAGGGGATTCCTTTGCTGCTGAGGGGTTTTTTCCTTGGGCCTAAGGTAGACCCTGTTTAGTGGGAGATCTGCAGGATCGATTCTTGTGGTGAAAGAAGATGGTGAGCAGCAGGAAGATGGAGATCGAGAAATTTAATGGTCAGATTTTTGAGTTGTGGAAGCTCAAGATGGAGGATTTGTTGGTGGATAAAGATCAGTGGATCACGATAGATCCAAGTACTAAACCAACAGCAATGTCAGATGAAGACTAGAATAAGTTCAATTAGAAGGCGAAGAGTATAATTCGGTTGTGTGTCTCAAATTTAGTATTGTTGAATGTATCTGGGAAATCTACGGCAAAGACCTTGTGGGACAAGGTAGGGAATTTGTACCAATCTAAGTCTTTGGTGAATAATTTTTTCCTGCGGAAAACGTTGTATAACTTGAGGATGAAGGATGGAGGCTCGGTGACAAAGCATCTGAACACCTTCAATACTATGGTAAGTTAATTGTCATCTATTGATATTAAAATCTTAGATGAAGATAAGTGCATTAGTTTGTTGTGTTCTCTACCAGACTCGTGGGACAGTCTGGTTATTGCAATAGGTAGCAATACAACTACCTTGAATTTTGATGACATTGTCTCAGCCTTGCTGTCGGAGAAATATGGAGGGTCAGAATGGAGACGCCTTATCTGTACGAGGAATGTCCCAAAACAGAAACAAGAATAAGGTTTCGAGTGAGATATCTAAATCTAGAGGGAGATCTAAATCTCCTAGAAAGTTTGTAAAGGTGTGCTGGAAATGCAGAAAGTAAGGGCACTACAAAAAGGACTACAGATCAAAAGCTCCTGAGAAAGGAAATGGATCTGATGATGCTCCTTCTGCAGAGGCAAAAACCACCTCGGATGAAGGTGGGGATGTGTATTTGGCTTCTTCTTCAAATACACATGTAGATCATGAGTCATGGTTGATTGACTCAGGTGCATCCTTTCACTTCATTCCCCATAGGGAGTGGTTCTGCGAGTATGAGAAATATGATGGCGGTGATGTCTTCCTAGGGGATGATAGGAAGGCCAAAATCGTCGGACGTGGAAAATTCAAGCTAAAGTTGCAAGGTAGAAGGATTAGAACACTTCCTAGTGTTCTGAACATTCCTGCATTGACCAGAAATCTTATTTCTGTAAGCAAGATGGATGATGCAAGTGTAAAAACAGTGTTTGAGAAAGATACCTATAAGATGGTTCAGGGAGCATTGGTATTAATGTGAGGAGTTTGGATTGGAACTTTGTACAAGCTTTAGGGTAGCAATGTTATTGATGGGTGCAATAGTTCTGTGGTTCCCGAAAGTGGAGTGGAAAGCCTAGCGGTCTCTGGAGAAAAGACTATGCTATGGCATCAAAGGCTTGGAAATATTGCAGAGAAGGTCCTTTGGATACTGCATGGAAATGGTATGGTAGAAGGTATGTCTAATAGCTCTCTGGATTTCGATTTCTGTGAACATTGTGTATATGGGAAGCATAATCGGGTGAGTTTTCCTTCTGGTGCTAAGAGGGTGAACAAGATATTAGAGCTTGTGCACAGTGATGTGTTTGGACCTATGTCAGTGCCATCATTGGGTAAGTCTGTGTATTATGTTTCATTCATAGATGACTTCTCAAGGAATACATGGATATATTTCTTGAGGAAGAAATCTGAAGTCTTTGACAGATTTAAAGAATTTAAGGCTCTGGTGGAAAACTAGACAGAGAAGAAGATAAAGGTGCTGGCGACAAATAATGGTGAGGAGTTCTCCAAGAAGAAATTTGAAGAGTTATATAAGAAGTGTGGTATAACATGACAGAAGGCTACTCCATACACACCTCAGCAAAATGGAGTTGCAAAAATAATGAACAGAATGTTGATGGAAAAGGCAAGAAGGATGCTCAGTGGTACCAGGTTAGGACAAGAATTTTGGGTAGAGGCAATGGAGACTGCATGTTACTTGGTTAACATATCACCTTCATTAGTGTTGGAGAATAGGACTCCACATGAGGTATGGACTGGTAAGAAACCCTCTCTTTCACATCTGAGGGTATTTGGATGTGATGCATATACACATGTTCCAAAGGAGAAAAGGACCAAGTTGGATAATAAATCTGAAAGGTGCATCTTTACTGGGTATAAGGATGGTTTAAAGGGTTACAAGCTTTGGAACCCGGAAACAAGGAAGGTTGTGTACAGTCGAGATGTGGTGTCTAGAGAGGTGAAAGATGTTGTTAAACATGAATTCCTACCAAAGGAACATGAGAAGATAGAGTTTGAGCTAAAGGAGGATGAATCAGACTCTACAATAGAGGAAGACTTAGAAGAGGAAGAGCCACAAACTCCAGTTGTGAGAAGATCAGTTCGAGAAAGAAGACAACCAGAAAGGTATAGTCCATCTACTTTCTGTTCAAATTTTTCTTTAACTATAGTTGATGATGATCCCAGAACCATCAGGGAGGCAGTAGATTCAGAGGATGGAAAACTCTGGAAGGAGGCAATGGTTGATGAAATGGCATTCTTGCATAAAAATGAGGCATGGGATCTGGTAGAGTTGCTTCCTGGAAGGAATCCCATCGGAAGAAAATGGGTGTTTAAGAAGAAGATGAATGTAGAAGGCAAGGTGGAGAAATACAAAGCTCGGTTGGTAGCAAAAGGTTATTTCTAGGTGCCGGGAATTGATTTTGGTGATATTTTTTCTCCTATTTCCAAAGTTACTTCTATTATATTACTTTTATCTATTACTGCTACATTTGATTTTGAGGTAGAACAGATGGATGTGAAGACAAAATTTCTTCATGGGGATCTGGAAGAGGAGATCTACATGAAACATCCTGAAGGCTTTATGATGAAGGGGAAGAAAGAACTGGTATGCATGTTAAAGAAGTCTCTAATGGGTTAAAACAGTCACCAAGGATGTGGTATCAGAAATTTGATACCTATATATGGGGACGTGGCTTCACCAAAAGCAAGGAGGATCATTGTGTTAATTTTAAGTTAATTGGTGACCGTGTTATTTATTTAGTCTTATGTGTGGATGATATGTTGTTGATAGGAAATGACAAAAGAAATTATCCAAGATTTGAAGACCCAACTGGAAATTCGACATGAAGGATCTTGGTGCTACAAACTATATTTTGGGCATGGAAATTAAGAGAGATCGAGCAAAGAGGAAGCTTTGATTAAACTAGAGGAATTATGTTGAGACTATATTCCAGAGGTTCAATATGCAGGATAGTAAATCGGTGAATGTTCTAATTCCTATAGGTACAAAGTTGTTTGCTGAACAGTGTCCCAAGACACAAAAAGAAGAGGAGGATATGTCCCATGTTCCATATGCAAGTGTAGTGGGTAGCCTGATGTATGCAATGGTTTTTACTAGACCAGACATTGCACATGCAGTGGGAGTAATGAGCAGGTTTATTTCAAACCCAGGGAAGGAGAATTGGACAACAGTGAAGCAGGTTTTCAGATATTTGTGTGGCACTAATGATTATGGCTTGTGCTACCAGGGAAGACCAGGATTGGAAAGAGTGTTGGACATTCGTGGTTTTGTTGATGCAGACTAGGCTAGAGATATGGACAAAATCAAATCTACAAGTGGGTATGTGTTTAGCCTATTTGGAGGTGCAGTCAGTTGGATGAGTAAAATATAGTCTGTAGTTGCTCTTTCAACTAAAGAGGCATAATACATAGCAACCATTCATGCAAGCAAAGAAATAGTTTGGTTGCAGAGATTGTGTTCAAGTATGAACAATGTTACCGATGAAATAGGTAACCTCAATGTTACCTACTTTTTGAAATATCAAGAAAAACACCTGATTTTGAAAAAGTGGCGATGCAAAATCAAGAAAAAAAAATTTGAGCATGTTTTTGGCACTTTAATTTTTTTTCATTTTGTTTTTTTTTTTTAATGAATTTTTTTTTATTTTTAAAGTGGTGTTTTTAATGTCGATTTTGAATAGTGGTGGTGTATCATCACCAACGTTTTTTTTATAGGATTGATTTTGACACTATAAATTTTTTAATGTCTTCTTCTTCTGTGAGATGTTTATTTTTAAGTGCATTTATGTACTTGTGTTTTAAAAATAAAAAAATATTTTTTTTTAAAATAAAAACTTGTAATGATATCTTCACTTTTTCACATACATAAAATATGGAAAAAAGGTCAATATTCTAAAGTTTATATTTTCTACATGTTTATGTATTGTTAAATAATTTTTCAATGCACATCAAAAAATTATTGCTAAAAAACCAATATTTTGAACCATATGACAAAAAAATAAAATTTTTCAATATAAATACAATGCAAAAAATACACTTTTACAGAGTTTTTGTTGAAAAAAACATGTTAAATAAACTAATTTTTTGGGAGAATTTTAATAAAAAAACTTAAGAAAACAACATTTTTATTGAATTTTATGTCAAAAAATAATAGCAATCACATGTTTTTTGCAAAAAAAAAGGGTTGTTCTCATAAAGTATCAAAGTCTAAACATTACAAGTAAAGCTGATTAATAGTTCTAAAAAATAAGCTTTGTTTGCAAGCATAACTTAAACATCATCAACAATATCAACTAATACATCTTCAACATCATCTAGAATAGCATTGATGGCTTCTTCCGCAGCATTTTCTTCTTCATTTTGATCATCGACGTCTTCTAATGGATCTTTCATGTCAGCAAATCTTCCAAAGTGTCCCTTTCCAATCATTCCATATAATGGTGGTTGAGGTTCCTTTGCTTTTTTTGCCACACGTGATTCATTAAAATCTCCTTTCCTCAAACCAACTTCTTGCTTCGCATTTGGAAGGAATTTAAGAGCGTTAATTCTTTGTTGAATACATTTGCATTGAACTGGATCTTTCTCAATGGCAATGAAATTTCTTCCTTTTAGTAGGCAACATGCTAGTGTTGTACCTAATCATCAAGCACAAAAAAAATAAGTAAGAAAATTAGTATGGAGACATAAAAAGTAAAAAAGACAATATTTAAATTTAAATTTGTATATTAAAACTTACCTGAACCTGAGAATAAATCCAAAACCCATTTCCTTCATTTGAACATAGATCTATACGATAGTTAATCAATGCTTGTGGTTTTTGATAAATGTTAACCATATCTCCTTTTGAATCTTTATCCTCATATGTTAGTTTTCTTACCACTGCATCATAAACCAATACTTGACTATGACTCTTCCCATCTACTCGATTCATAATAATATGCTTATAGCTATCCTCTTTTGTCCAACATTCAACATGGATGAACTCACAATCATTTATAATAGGCCGATCTTCGAAAGAAACAATATTTGACTTTTTCCTGTAACATAACATAGTAAAAGTTCAATTAAATTTTACATGAATAAAAAAATTTAGGAGGAATCAAACATACAATTTCAAAATCTTACCATGTAAGTTGCATCCTTGAGTTTGCTTTACCCTTAAAGCTTGTTAATAACATTGGAAACTGTGTGTCTAAATGAAATGTCACAAATTGCCAAAGTGGTGATGTTGTCACTTCTTGAAAACCCGTAACCACTTTACTAAAAGCTTGATAAGTATATGGTTCTCTATCATATTCAATGTCTGGGAAATTGAAACCATGAGGAATATCTGCAATAACTAGGCCATATTCCATTTTAGGTATTAGTGATGCAATGTCTTCACATTCACCTTGTATTATTTGATATTGGACACTGTCGAGCCCATTCCAAATGTAATGATTAAGAGTAGGATCTAGTTCAACATTCATAAGACGCTTCCTTCTCATGTTCTCCATCTTAATTTTTTCAATAAAGCTTTTGAAAGTATCTGGTACTCCATTTCCATCCTTCTTCAACATCTTTAATGACATAAAAATATATATATATATATAGATATGTATAAGTAATAAAATAAAAATAGTCAAAATATGAATAAAATAAATTTATAAATCAACATACCTTATTGAATGCAATATAAAACTCTTTTATTGTTGATGTAGAACTTGCTTCTGGGTAGTTGCATACAACATCATCCCAACTTTCTTCATTCAAGATTTTAACCATGTGTTCTTGTATTTTCATAAAAAATTTCTGACTGAATAAATCAAGTTAAAAACGTTAATATATTGACATGTAACAAATTCTACCAACATCATTATGTTTTATTTAAAAGAAAATTATAATGAAAGAAATAATTCAAGAAACTTACTTTTCAAATTCTGCACACATTTCTTCCATTGATAATTCACCCGACTTCACACGGGCTAATACTGATTTGACTAATTTATCATCCTTCACACCTTGCATTGTTCTCCAAGGTGTAATAGTCATATCCTCTGAAAGCTGCTTCATTTCAGGACCCCCCTTACTGTTGGTACATATTATGGGTTTACTCTTTCTAACCTTCTGATTTTTTATGGAAATATTCTCCCATCGATCAAAAATCTCATCAATCAAATCCCATACCTCCCCAGTTCTAAATGCCAACTGAAAAATGTTATTTGTGCCTCTGAAGAGATTTGTATTCAATTTTCCATCTTTTGTTTTTTTTTCATCAATTTGATAACCTGTTTCCATTAAACATTCCTTTCGAAATGCTACACTAACTTCTGTCTTATCCCCACGACATTTTTCTATGAATTCATTATGAATAAATCTAACCCTTTGGATGAAAGTCATTTTCATTCTATACTCATTATCTGCATTATGATCCCATGCCAATAACTTTGATTCCATTTCTGTTAAGCCAGCGTAAATGATGCATTTCACTGTTTGAAAAATATAGTTATTGGGATATTCTGCAATCAATTGTCTCTTAGCCTCTATTGAATTGTTCCCTCCAATTACATAATATTTATAATCAAAAAATTTTGTCTTGTCAAATGCTTGTTTGTTGGGAACCTGACATGGATCGACAAGAACCACATAATCCACCACATGCACATATGGATTGAACCTGAACAATGTTTTCGGAAAATGTACATGTAGGTGATGGGCCTTTCTAATTTGATATTGAGATTGTCCTTCATCTGGGCCATAAAATTGGTTAACATTAAGCTCAAATGTTTGCCCACCAAGAATTAATTTATTCTTCCTCAACTCTTTTCGAATAGAATTTTGTTTTGTTTTAATAATGTCATCCTCTAACTCAGCACCTGGTGTTATGATTTCTCTGCTTTCGTAAGAGCTTTCAATTTGTTCTTCACTGCTGCTCACGACCTTTACAGGTTCACCAATATTTGTTTTCCTAGTCTTATTGGATAACATATCAGTTTTTTTATAAACAAGCTCTCCTTCATGAGGTACAAAAGAGACATCTTTGGCAATTTTTCTTTTTGGTGTCTGAGCTATTTTCTCCTTTTGCACAATAGTTCTCATCTCCTCCTCACTAATTCTATCATAATTTTCTGTTTCATGTTCAACACCTTCAAAAGAAACATGTTTAAGTTTACTAGATTGAACCACCTTAGTGACTCTTGGTTGATCCCCTCTTTGTACTGTTGCAGTGTCACGAGCTATTGCTCTTTGCTTCAATCTCCTTTCCTCTGCTTTGTCTTTGTGGAAAGTTTTGATCACATCCATAACATTTGGCGCCAACATATAAATACCATCAAACATGTTTGAAAGACTCGGAACAAAATCCTATGAAACAAAATAAAACATGTCAATGATCAATAATTTATAAAAATTGAATCATCCTTACAATAATGCATAGAGGAAATAAAAATAAGCATACTTACAATGTTATTTGCAATGTTGCTTGCTATTTCTTCAGAAAATTTTGAAGTTATTTCATCTGTGTGATACTTGACGATTGATAGACGATATCTAACCTTCTCACGTTTCTGAGCCTTCCTTGCAAGAACATAAATAGTGTTTGTTTTTTGGACCATACATATGTCTCTACTCTACCCATCACATCATATGGCTCATTTAAGTCAATCATACCACAAATCAGATAGATGTGTATATCAGCCTCCATTTCACTGTCTTCAAGATACCATGAGAAATCGGTTTTATCTATTTCCTTGGCGTTCTTCCAATCAGAAATAAGCTTTAATGAACCTGGTGCCCCACTTGCTTGAATTTTATTAGTGTGTTCAACAATATCCTTATTGCATCCAACAATGTCCATAGTGCGCCCAGCTGCAACTTTAGATTTGAGAGTTGTATCCATAGTGCGTTGAGCTGCAGCTGTAGATTTGCGAGCTGCTGGCGTAGATTTGGGAGCTGCTGCCCTAGGTGCAGAAACATTCACAGAAATATTTTTTGATGCCATTTTTCTTATATATATATATATTAGTTAGTGGAAAAATATTGCGGATAAAATAAATTTAGTAAACAAAATTTATTTCTAAAACTAAATAGTTTGAAATTAAAGCAGTGAAATTAACTATAAAAATTCTCATTTAAAAAAAAAATATTATAAATCATATGTATATATATCTATATAATATGTTTTGAATACATTTTATAAAAAATTTAAAAATGTGTTTAAATTGTATAAAATAATTTAAAAAAAATAAACTAGTATTTTCAAACTTCAGTTTTTGTTTAATATTTAAAAAAAAAAAAGTTACTAACTATTTATAACAAATGTTATAATATTATATATATATTTTATTTTTTTAATTGTATTGTTATATAGTTTTTTTTTAATTAATTTATTATATTGTTATATTAAAACAAATGTTTTTTTTTTTTAAATTTATTATATTATATATATTTTTTAATTATATAATGTTTAAAAACAAAACATAAATGTTGTTTATATATATATATATATATATATATATTTGTTATATTTTGAAATTTTTAACAGTTATTATTTAACAATGTTTTTATTATATTATATAACAATTTTTATTTTTTTATATATAACAATGTTTCTATAAACTTTTAATTGTTTTATTAAAACAAATTATTTAAAAAAAAAAATTAAGAACAAAAAAAAAAAATCAAAATTATAAAATGTTTTGTTAAAACAAATTATTAAAAAAAAAAAATTTTAAAAAAAATTTAAAAACAAAATTTAAAAATTTAAAAAAAAAACCAAAATTTAAAAAAAAAATTGTTAAAAAAAATTTAAAAAAAAAACAATTTAAAAATAATCGTGGCGGGTCGCGGCGCGCGGCTGCTCGTTGGGCGCGGGGGCCGGCCGAGAAGGCGGCGCCACGGGGGCGGCCGACCCGCCTCCGGCTCTCCCGGCCGGGGGGCGATTCTCGGCGGGGGGAGCGGGAGGGCGGCGCAGGTCGCCCGTGTGCCGCCCGGCCGGCCCCGACGCCCGAAAATATAATAAAATATTAATATATAATATAATATTAATATATAATTTTTTTTATATTTATAATGTTTTAATAATATAAATATAATTATTAAAACATTATTTATTAATAAAAAAAATGTTAAAAATATCAAAATATAACAAATTAAAAAAAAAAAACAATATAATAAATTAAAAAAAAAAACTATATCACAATACAATTAAAAAAGATATATATATATATATCTGTGTGTGTGTGAGATATATAACAAAACAATAATGAAAAAAATTAAAGATTTAAAATTAAAAAGAATAAAACAAAGATTTAAAATTAAAAAATAAAATAAAATAGAATATAAAATAAAAAAATTCTCAAATAAAAAAAAAAATTTAAATAATGAAATCACTGATATATTTATGATTAAAAAAAAAAAAAAAATGTTATAATACTACTTTTTTTTTATGTGCATGGTCGTTTTATGGATTTTTCTGTCTAAATGAACCTATAAGTCTTAAAAAAGAAAAAAAATCTAAATTTTTGTTCTTTAAACCCTAGTAAAATTGGTTTTTTTTTTTTTCATTTTCTTCACTAAAAAAATATAAAAAAATCAAGGTTTTTGAACCTAGAAACCTTAAAAAAATAGTTTTTGGACACAAAAAAACTATAGAAAAACAGATTTTCCCCAAAATCATCTTTAAATTGACAGAATAGAAGGAAAACTAACCTTTGAAATGCAAAAAGCTGCTGTCACCAATGCCAACACAACGCCTCCACAAAATTACGAATAGCAACACAATGCCTCCAATGCCAATGCAATGCCTTCACGAAGTTACCAATGCCAATGCAACACCTCCACAAAATTACCAATAGCGACACAATGCTTCCAATGCCAATGCAATGCCTCCATGAAGTTACCAATGCCAACGCAACACCTCCAGAAATTTGCTCTAACAAATACCAGAAAACTTGATGTGATGTGATGAATAAAAAAAATCATTCCTTTTAAATAGCGTATATTGTCTGATTGGTTTATTGTTTAACGAATGTGGGATTAAAATTTCAAATTTCAAATATTTAGATTTAGTTTGTTATAGTTCATAATATAGTTAAAATACTTATTATTTGCATGTAGTTATCATAATTAATATTTTATTTAATATTTACATGTACTGAATGTTGAATAATTCAAATATAATCTCAGATTAAAAATTAAAATATGAAATACTTACATGTAGTTAATTATATTTAATATTATAGATAAAATAGTTAATAGTTGCATTTAGTTATCATAGTTACTATTTACATGTAATCAATGTTTAAAATCATGGGATTAAATTTTAAAATCTAAAATATGTACATGTAGTTAATTATAGTTAAAATAGTTAATATTTGCATGTAGGTATTATAGTAATATTATAGTTAATACTTACATCTAGTCAATGTTAAATCATTCAAATAAAAACATTATTTTAGTTTGCAAGGCATCCATGATAGAAATATTTTGTGGATATTTTGAATATAAATATCGGTAAAATATTTCAACATAAACAATTTATTAAAAAAAATGTTAAATACATTTTTTGATTAATATTTGTACCAAATATATGAAATGAAAATTTTGGAGGGAAAGTTTTTCGCGAAATTTTTTGGAGGGAAATTTTGGAGGGAAATTTTTTCGCGAATTTTTTTGGAGGGAAAATTTGGAGGGAAAATTTCAGTCTTTAAGCTATATATTGTAAGTGGGAGAGGAATTTGTATCATTCAACCTATTCTTGTTGAAAGCCATGGTTTCTTCTGATAGCGAAGTTTTTCTTTCTAGAACATCAACATCTTCGTCACGCAACAACTCTATTCAGAGTGATGAATATAATGGGAGTTCGTTCACCATGAATAGAGAGTCAAAAAATCGACTTGGTCGTTATCCTAAAGATGATGAAAACAAAATTGATAAGGTGCAGCAAAATTAACTTTCTGTAAATTGAGCGCCAGTTATACCACTTACTCTTAATCCTAAGGATTATGAAAGCAACAGTGATGAAGGGCATGATGAAGAAATTCCAGAGTCAAAAGTTTCACTTCGTCCTAATCCCAAGGATTATGAGGACACCATTGATGAAGAGGGAGATGAAGAATATCCACTTCAACTTAATCCTAAGGATTATATGAGAATAACAAATGAAGAATCTGTAGAGTCAAAATATCCACTCTATCCTAATCCTGAGGAGTATGACAGCACCACTGATGAAAAGGGGGATGTAAAATTTCCAGAGTCAAAATATCAAATTCGTCCTAATCGTAAGGATTATGCGAGCACCACTGATGAAGAGGGGAATGATAATGTTTTAGAGTCAAAACATCCACTTCGTCCCAATCCTAAGGACTATGCCAACACCACTGATGAAGAGGGAAATGAAAAATTTACAGCGTCAAAATTTCCACTCCATCCTAATCCTAAGGATTATGCAAGCACCACTGATGAAGAGGGAGACGAAAAAATTCCAGAGTCAGAATTTCCACTTCGTCTTAATCCTAAGGATTATGTCAGCACCAGAGATGAAGAGGGGAATGAAGAATTTGCAAAGTCAAAATATGCACTTCGTCCTAATCCTAAGGATTATGTCAGCACCACTGAGAAAGAGGGGAATGAAGAATTTGCAGTATCAAAATATCCACTTCGTCCTAATCCTAAGGATTATGCCAGCACCACTGATGAAGACGGGGATGAATTTCCAAAGCTAAAATTTTCACTTCATCCTAATCATAACGATTATAATTTAACCACTGATGAAGGGGGGGATGAAGAATTTCCGATAAATATAGATTCAAGGCATTCACTTATTCCCAATCCTAAGGACTATGAGAGCTTTAGTGAGGAAGGGGAGGGGCAGGGTGAAGAAATTCTAGTGAATACAAATTCAAAGCTTCCACTTATGCCTAATCCCAAGGATTATGAGAGCACCACTGAGGAAGGGGAGGATGAAGAGTTTCTTGCAAATGATAATTTTAGAGGCACAAATCTGAATATTGCATTTTCTCCAAGTGACCATTTCAAGGATACTCATGGTGATGAAGAATTGAATCCTCCCGGGGAAGAATTTGAAAGCATGGGTCAAGATGGTGAAGAATTTCTTTTGAGTCAGGGTTACAAAAGTGTCGATGATTCTTGTGAAATGTTTTCTTCAACTGATGATGGTAAAGAAAAATTTCCACGCAATGATGTTGATGAATTTCTTAACTATGTTGAGGATGATGATAGTGGGAATAATATTCCTTCTAATGGTGATGAAACTACTTTTACAAAGGATGATGGAATGATGAAGCCGTTGCAAGCAAATATTGCAACTAGGAGTAGGAGTAGACATTTTCATATCAATCCAAAGCATTCCAGTTATACAAGGGTGAGGAAAAAATATCTCACGACAAAAAGTTTTGTCGTTCATTTGATTTCAAGTGCATGTTGTCGAAGGGATTTCTTGAAAAATATGGATTTCAAATTTGCTTTGGAGAAAAGGAAAACATATATGTCAATGAATAAAAGCATGCAAAATTCATATTTAGTGGGTTGCATGCAATCTACACTAGAAAGTTATGATTATCATATTGGGAATGTATTGCTTTGCAGAAAGGTGTTCAAAATGTTGTATTCAATTGGTAATTGTCGTTTGTCAAGAATCCAGGATAGATTGGAAAAGGATCCCACATATTATTCAGAAGCAGGTCATAAACGGGAGGTGGGGCCGTTTGCAAATACTGCTAAGACATGGATGAAAGACTTCTTTTCAAATCATGGAGAGTGTATGCCAAATAAAGACACAATACATATTCCAGATAATTTCTCAAAACGAGAAATATTCATGTTATACAAAGATTATGCAGAAGCTGTTGAAGGAATTGGTAATTTTATTACATATTCTTATTTTACAAGGATATGGAAAACTGAATTTAACAATGTTCGTATTCCTAAGAAGACAAGGATGGGGATTTGCAGCACATGTGCTTCTCTTAAAGCAAAAACAGATAAATGTCAAGGGGCAGAAAGAGGTATGTGTTCAAAACGTTGTTTTTTAAAATTTGATACTTATCAACTATGAAAATATATTTATTCATATGTTTCTTTTATTATATGTACAGATTCCATTGTCAAAGAACTTCAAGACCATCGCAATTAGCAAACAAGTGAAAGACAAAAGTTGTATAAACATCGAAAGAAGTGTTATGATCATCCAAATAAATATCCGGGATTGATAATTGATGGTATGGACCAAAAGAAAACACTTCTTCCACATTTTGTCCGCACGCCAAAAAAATTACAAGAGGAAAATTTCATTCAGTTTCACTTGGTTGGTTGTATGGTATTTAATGAGAAGATGTTTCCAAGAGTTTTCTTCACAACTCCAAATATTCACAATGATGCAAATCTGACCATAACTATAATCCATGATGTGGTTACTCATTGATCTGGGATTCTTCCTGAAGTTTTGTATTTACAATTAGACAACACAAGTCGTGAGAACAAAAATCAAGTTCTTTTTGGGTATCTAAACATGCTCGTTGAATTGGGGATTTTAAAAAGATAAAGGTTGGTTTCCTTCTTGTTGGGCATACTCATGATCATATTGATCAAATGTTCAGTCGTTTTTTAGTAACATTGAGGAGGAAAGGTGTTGGAAGCCTGCCATCATTAATTGAATGTATTAAGAAATCGTACATTCCAGAGCCTGTTTTTCATGTGTTGGAAGAAACTATTGACATGCGAAGGTTTATTTTTGGATCGCATGGTGAGGAGAAATGCATTGAACAACTTAACGACATTAGCTTCCAATATCAATTTCGTATCAAAAAAATTGATGGGATAACACTTATATGGGGCAAGAAGTATTCAACTATTGAAGAATGGGGACCATCATCAGGTTTAGCATTTTTGAAGTCCATTCCAGAGCGTCCAATGTTTTCATCAAAGATATTGTTATTACAGTCAGTTTTCGAACTCCATAATGCACGAAGGCAGAAGAGAGACATAAATTATTTTGAATGTTTAGAGGAAATTAAAAGATGTATTAGAGATACATATGAATACTTCGATGTTGCTGATTCAGTTTGGTGGGAGTATTTTTTCAGTAATCAAAGTGATATGATTTCAAGATCAGTAAATGAGGATACACTTTTGAAGACTCCTTTTTTTGGCCACAAAATATGCCAAGTGAACATGAACATCAGGAAACACACAATGTTGAACAACAATAGCCTCAAGCTATTATTAATTTCCCACAGGTAGAGGAAAGAGAAATCTATATTGGTTCTAGAAGATCACGTGCACAACGTGAAGCCATGGAAGACCTTTACAGGGGTTCTGTGCAAGATCTATAGGAGGGTTGCATGATAGCAATGTTAGCAGATGAATATCCACTTGGCTATCCATTTTGGATTTCCAAGGTTATAAAGGTCATTAATGAAAATGAAGAGATTACAGCTGTTGATGTACATTGGTATGCCACAAGTACCCACCCTTTCAATGGTGTGTACAAGCCAGAGATGGTAGTGGAAAAAAGAATTGGCGGAAAGAGAAAAAGAAAGGGCACAAATATAAATCGTCGCCGCACAGATGTCTTAAAATTGGAGGATGTTGACATACTTGTGTATGACTTCAATTTGACAAAGAGAGGAACTCTTCGGTTGCAAACCATAAATATTTTGAAGAAATTGCTACCAGAACAATTACTGTTGAGATGGGACTCTGCAGAATGTAGACGTAGATCTACAAGACTTTTGAACTCTGAAATGGTGGGCATGCATGTTGACTTAGATGGAGCACTAGTTGATGAAAGAGAAGAATATGGATCATCTTCATCTGCATTGAGCCATTCATCTGAAGATGTAGATTATGATGGTGTGCCAGAACCTATGGCTGATTTTGAATAACTATCTAAGACACTTTTATGTAATTGATGTTTGCATGGTAACTTGAAATTAAATTTTTGACTTCCATCTCATTTTTCATGAAGTTCTGAGACATTTCTATGTTTGTTGGATTATACGTTTTAATTATGAAGAATTCATTTCTTTAGAATATCGACAATGTAACAATGAATTACAAAAATAATTTATGTTATATTCATGTACCAATGTTGATATTTTAATTATAAGTAAAATAGAAAATAAAAACCAATGCTGAATTTTTAGATTATGCAGTGATATTACCATGATATTATTTATTGTTACCATTTGGTATAAGATACTTTTAAAAGTTTTAATAATTATATGCGTCATTGAAACAGAACACTTTTTTTTTATGCTTGATTTTTAGGTTTTGGTTGAAATTATATTTAAATTTGTCTTATGCTAAGATTTGAAAAAAGATAAGTTCTTATTCTTTAAAATTAAAATTACTCTTACTTGTTTCTGTTCAATGATAATTTTTTCATTTACTTGTTCATTTTTTTAAATTGTTAAGTCTTATAATTTCTCCATAATTTCATTGTTCAAGTATGTTGAACACTTAATATTGAAAAACTTTAGATTTACAACTTGTCATTAAGGTTTTTATGCGCTACCAAATTTTATCTTTAAGGTTATGGTTGACAATAATTACAAATTTGGGGTTGTTTAAAGTCAAGATATTTTATGTTTAACAACGTGGATGAAAATTGTTCGAAATTATAAGCCCTTCGGACATGTATTTGTTTATCTTTAACATCATCTATCAAAAATGTTAGAAATTTACGATTTTAAAAAATGTCCTAATATGTTGTCTTTAATTCCATTGTTACAAGTGTCAAAATTATGACACAAATTTTTTTTTTGTTATTCCAACATCAACTGGTTTTGTTTTGAGGGTGTTTTTTCAATCCTTTTTTCAACAAACAATTTTTTTTTTAGCATAATTTTAGAAAATGTTGAAATTTGACCTTAAAAAAAAACAAGTGCGTTCTGGAAGACACACTTTTTTTTTGGGGGTGTTTTTTCAATCCTTTTTTCAACAAACAATTTTGTTTTTAGCATAATTTTAGAAAATGTTGAAATTTGACCTTCAAAAAAAAACAAGTGCGTTCTGGAGGACACACTTTTTTTTGGGGCGGTGTTTTTTCATGTTTTTTGAGACTTTTTGGGCTAGAGTTCCCGTTTTGAGGTCAGGTTACCTATTTCATCAGTAACAGTGTTTATGGGGTTGGTTCAGTAAGCTATAAGGATAGACTGTGATAGCCAAAGTGCAATTTTCTTGGCTAAGAACCCTGCTTATCATTCAAAGACAAAGCACATTGATGTTCAATATCACTTTGTGAGAGATATGGTTGAGGCTAAAAGGGTGTTGCTAGTAAAGGTGAACACCTTGAAGAATGTTGCAGATGCATTGACGAAGTCTTTGAGCACTCAGAAGTTCTCTTGGTGTAGAGAAACAATGGGTGTTGCAGAGTTGGGCTAACGACTAAGCTCTGTTGTGGCCCCCTGCGGAAAGAAAACAACAAGTGGGAGAATGTTGGGTATGTGTTATATTCTTTCCATGACTAGTCACACGCAGCAGGAGGGTTGCAAAGGGGGTGGCAGCCCCCCCAATTTTTGGGTCCAGGGCAGCACCCCGGGAAAAAAATTTTGGTCCTTATTTTTTGGTGGGCGGACCCACCCATAGTTTTGTGCATGGGTTTGCACATGGTTTTGGGGCATGATGGTTTTCGGCCCCTGGTATTTTGTAGATCCGGTCAAGGGAACTACAGTTATGTTCTAATCTAGGGTTAATGGATTGGGGTTTATGTATGCTTCGAAATGCATATATATGTGTTGTAACATTAAAAGGAATATAATGAAAAATCAATTTGGTCGTCCTGATTTGGGATCTAGGGGAAAATCTCTGTGTATATATATTTTATGTTTTATGCTCTTGCTATTGTTTATTTTCTATTTTTAAGATTCGTTTGCAGATAATTTATGTACAGGGTTAAAACCTATAATACTTTTTAAAGAGATTGATATATCTTTCTTTATAATTTTTACGAACACTTTTGAATAATTTCGCCATTTTTGGCTCTTGTTGAGTTCCCAAATTACAATCTTCCATCTCTTCCTCTTGATGTATTTTCTTTGAATTAATAACAACATCATTTGAATCAAATCGTCTCTCAAGAGGAACCAAACCTTTAGGGAGTACATTATATTTCAACTGAATAATCTTCTGATCACCTATTGAATCTTTGAAATGTCTTACCTCTGTTTTTTGGTCTGTTTGTTCTTCTTCTTGATCTGCCTCAGCATATTCAAAGTTTCCAACCATTTTCAAGAAATTATTTCTCTGCTCATCGTCTTCAAACACCTGCCAATGTTTCACATTATCAGGAATAGAGGGTCTATGTATAATTTCAATCTCATACCTTAACCTTGGATTCATAGGTGGCTTGAAGGTGCTAACTGCAACTGTTAAATAATCCGCCAATCTATTCTCCTCCCTCAGAATAAACTAAAAATTGAAGGCTTCAAAATAGTTCTCTATCATATCCCAAACTTTATTCCTATATGATCTTAATCTCGGATGCTTGGTCTGACAATGATTTTTAATTGTTAGCCTCTCTCACAAAACAATAATAAATCCAAAATAATAAATTAATTAATTAAATATTCCAAGTTAGGAATTTGTGCCTAAATCTTGGGTTGTTCCTCAAATATTGGAGTTAGTTTAGCTAACTCCTATCTTGGTGGGTGTTTGGTGAGAAATTATCTCAACCAAAGGAGTCTAAGATAGCACAAACTATCTTAAGACATTTTCTCTCATCTATTTAAATTGTAACACTAAATTTTTTTAATAAGTGAGAATGATGAGAATACCATGAGGCTCTGAAACCTCTTTTCCGCCATTACTTTTTGTCTGGATTTGTATATGTGTTTTCTGTAATTTGTCTGAGTTAATTCCATTTTCTTCATGTGGTGTCAAAGGCCTAACGACATCTGTGATGAATACAACTAATCTGTGAGGATTTGGATTGGATCGGATCGCATCTTATGTTGTGGGGTGGTTTCCATGATGTGGCTGTAGATATGGTCTGTTGGAGATTTGGGTCGGAGGTGTAATTGAATAGCGCAGTACCTGTTCGATGCCAATTCAGAGACAATGAGGATAAGATTTTTGGCATTGTGGAAAAATTCCCATCCTCAGTGGAACGGTTGAAAAATCACATCTTCATTATTTGGGACGTAACCGATCCACGTCTGGAAAATCTCTTAACGTGACGGAACACACACCTTCAATATTAAAAAACGTTGTTATTGATGTGGTTTACTACTATGCAAATGAACTGGTTTATTTCTGAAATTTTATTATATATATATATATATATATATATATATATATATATATATATATATATATATATATATATATATATATATATATTTATATATATATATATATATTGCTGGAGTGCATGAGTGTAGGAGATTGACACCAGACACCCTCTGTGTTGGGCAAAAAGAATGCGACTTTGGGCGTCGCTGGAGCCACAGGCATGCAATTCAATTTGTACAAAACTATGCTAGTGTGAAGGGTAGTTAAACAACCAAGAAACGTTTTCAGATCCGTGACAGTGATCAAGTCGAAGAGCCACAGTGTTGCAGTGCTGATAACAATCATGGCACATAGATTTCATCTCAATCGCTTGCTACTTTGCAGCCGTAAACTATGTGCAGATATTGTTGAGATCGGCGTTTCTACTTGGTATTGTTTAGATCGACGTTTCTTTGTTTCTGCTGAAGAGGAATTCAACATTGAAAAGTTGTAGCTTGTAGAAGCTAAATATGAATGAAAGGAGAAGCAAGTTGATGTTTGAAAGAAAATTGAATATTTAATGTAGCTGAATGCATCACGCATCAAAGTTCTACAAGCCCAAGATGACTTGGTTGGTTCAATGAAGGAATCTGCATGAAAGGAAATTCTATAAAATTATTCTCTTTCTCATGAATCGTTTTCACATTCTCATATTCAATTCCTTCCAACCTGGCTTCTGAAGTTACATACTGAGTACTATATGCAGCACCAAAACCAAATACCACACCATCACTATTGAAGTTAGTGAGCGCCATCCCTTAATTTCACTTGAAGGACTTCGAGACTTAGTTGAATGATGCACTGTGCATAACAAAGTGGTAATTATCTGCCCATTATAAGAATTGAAGTATGTAAGTGATAAAATTGATTGGTTTATCAATGATGCAAATTGACATTTTTTTGTTGGAGCAATAAGGTGAGTAGAATTTTTATTTTTTTTTCCTTGAAGAACATTGTAATATTTTGTAATTGGAGTTATAAGGGAGTTTACTTTTTCAAAATAAGCGGAGGTATTTTTTAATGAAGTGGGTGATTAAGTTAATGGAGAGATAAAAATTTAGTAGATATTTCTTTGGAGTGATAAGTGAGTGGAGTGAAAAAGTGAGAGTTTTTTAAGTGAAATTTTATTTGTAATTTTGGAGCAATAAGTGATTTTGTGGAGTGATAAGGATTGATTTTTCTTTCTCTGTAAGTTTGAAGTGATCGGTTTTTTAAAAGAAAGCTCATTTTTGTAGGAGGTTGAACACATTTGCTTCCAAAAATTTGCGAGTGTCAGATTCTCATTGTTTGAGAAAGCTTCAGTGGAAATGTTGTAAAATATGAAAGGTTGATGATCTCAATACTCAATAAAGACATATTAATTGTGGTGTTCAAGTGTCCTAGATCCACCCAAAATTGAATAAGGGGATCTTAGGTATGCCATGTGTGTTTTTTATGGCGCATTTTTTTATGGCTTCATGTTGTTGATTTTTGATTTGTGTCTAGTTGTGACACATCAATGATTTCATTTAATATCGCATACATAAAGTTCAATATCAGCAAGCACAACACATGTAACGAAGTAGTTGCAATTAAGGATAATTAACCTCAACACATGCATTTGCACCACTCCGACAAATAATCAAAGATTGTCAACATCAACATTCTACCTCAATAAGCAAATTCAATTAGTCAAGTTAATGCATTTCAAAGCAAAGTATACATCAACATTCTTGCAAATCCATTATTGAACTTGTAATCAAATGCAAATTGCATTTGAATTGTAAGGGTGCATTTTCGATTGAAACTGACACCAAAGTTTTAAATTAAGTCAAAGTGAATTCATTTTTTTAAGGGAATCATTAAAATCATTGTAAGCGTTTTTGGGTGCATTTTCGACAGTGTTCGAGACCCTTTCTTTAAACAAAATAAAATGAATGCACGATTTTTAACTCTAAAGAAAACAAGCAACAAGTTTACATCCCCTGCAAGCAAGCATGAGTATTCATTCAAGAAATTTTCATCAAGACAGTACAAATTTCAAACTTTCAAGCCAGCCAGAGTGAAGTTCATTGCAGCAACCATCAAAGTAACCAAACAAGTTTAACTCTAACACCAATCAAGAAAGTTGAGATCGACATCAAGCGAGTGTGGCTATTCATTCAAGTGAGCGTTCAAGCAAACGCTATTGTCATCAAGCAAGCGTGAATTCCAGAGTTTAAGAAATAAAATTCTAAAATTCTAGCAAGTGTTCCAAGCAAACGCAGTAAGCAACAAATCAAGCGAGCATGCTATTCAAGCCACATAGCAAGCGAGTCTGTCATTCAAGTACCAAAATCAAGTGAAACAGTTCAAAGAACGACATCTCCAACAAGAGAGCCTGATTTCAAGTGCGCAAGTTCAGATGGCGCAACATATTCAGTTGTTAAAAATTCTTCACAGTTTGATCATCTCCAGTGATGAAGACCTGGTGCACGTCAGCAAAGACACTCTTGCTGATCTTTCATGGCATCTAAAACAAACACATGAAACCATTGAGTTTCTTCAACTTGAGTCGCAACTTCAACATAATGAATTGCAAGAAAAGAGTGATACTTTCAAGTCTTTGAACCATCCAGATGATAAGTCATTCATCCCAACAGTTTCAAGTGTCAAAGTTGTTCCAGTTCAAATTTCTTCCAAGTCCATGATCAAGCCCTGGGAAGAAAATCAAAATAACAAGAATCGGAGAGGCTTAGGATATGTCACTGATGACACCAAATTACATATTCCAGATTATTCCAAGCCAATTAAGTTTCTCAGTGCAGGATTTCTTGCACAACTCACCTCAACAAGTTCTGAGAAAGTTGCAGACAACCAGCAATGCACGCAACACAAAGTTGCAGACAAACAGAATTGCACGCAACCTGAAGTTGAAGTCCACCCAAAATTTTCTCATTGTCAAAGAACCAGTCATATGGAAGATCAGTGTTTTGATCTCCATTGTTATCGCCATTGTGGCAAGCCCAATCATTCCTCAGAAAAATGTCACAACCAACAAAAATTAGGCAGATTGAAGATACATTATGAATGGATCGACCCTTGGAAATGGTCATCCACAGTCAAAATATTGTCTCAGTTCTACAACCAAATACAATCACACATAGTGCAGCCAATCGTGAAAAGATGATGGTACTCTCATGTAGTTGAACGGGGGAGTACACCAGTGTAAAACTCCTACACCTAAAGGGGGGGAGTTCAGGAATACCTTCCAAGAGAAGTGTCTCTCCTTTCAGCTGACAAAGGGGGGACAATGTCAATGAGATTGACAGTGGTTGTCAGACTGAAAGTCTTGAAAAAACCAGCAAAAGCAGCCAGTGGGCATCAACAAATCTGCCAGTGGGCATCCTGTTTCAAGGAAAAACACCCTAGAGGTTTGTTGGGTCAAAACCTCCACAGATCAGGGCATGCTATTCAGAAGGACTCACACACAACCACACTTGAATGCTAAAAACTAGATAACAACGATAGTAGAACTCACCCGTAGTCCTATGTTCGATGTAGATCCCACGGGGTCCAAACCCCCAGCAACCCTTCTTCCTCCTTAACCTGGAAAACAAGAAAGAACGTGCACGGAAACCTAGTTGTACAACATATATTTCTCCTAAACGTTAGTGTAATCCATGTGAAACATTATAAAAACAATAATAAATGCTTAAATGATAATCTTTTCACATATACAAGTAGATGTTAACACATAAGTTCAGGAACAAGATGGTTCTTCATTATTACGAATAGCATGTACAGTAGTAAAAGTGGAGAGATCACCTGAATCCTTCCACGATCTTCGAACAGACCGTCGTCCGGATCCGTCCCACCCTTGCCTCGCTAAGATACTTTCAAGACTTGTGCACTCGAGATGGCATATAAATGAATGAACATCTCCAGGAAACAAGGATTTCTTGTAAAAATCTGGGAAAGTGCAGGAGGCACGAGAAATCAGACTTGAATTGGGATTCCAACAGAGTATAATATCTATAAAATTTCTCTCTCCCTTAGGCCATGCACATGAGGGGCTTTTATACTCCCTCAAAGTAGTTTCAATCAGTTGGAAACAGTTGGCCACGTACTGGGGTGGTTGAACTATTGGAGTAACCATCAACGCAACCCGAAAATAGGGAATTTTTATATATTTTTTAATGATTTTAATGGCATACGCGGAAAATTACATGTGGACTCGCGTATACACAAGGAAAAGTCTGGGCATACCCGCGTATGGGATTTTTAACAATGTTTTTTAATGAATTTTGTTCAAGTCTGTGGGAATGGGTGCCCAAAGCCATAAAGATAATCATGAATCACATGAGGGTAAAAAATGATGCTATAACAGATGCCCCCTAATATATGAGGTCAGAAGGGGTACATGATGGCCGAAATGTATTATGCACATAGAAAGAACTTCGCAAGGACAAGAGAGGACTTCACCAGATTTTAGCCTGCCAAAAACCAATAAAAGAAAACAGAGAGTCAACTCATGCTGAGGTGGGCATACCCATGCTCAGTCGAAAATACATCATATAGAAAGTAAATAGTGGATCCAAAATGTATACAAGTATAGCTAAACTGGAAGTACACAATGAATCATATGAGCATGGCCCGGAAGTACAAGTCAGAATCAATGTCTAAGTATCACATATAGAAAGATGATCAATGATGCTGAAACTGGATGTCTGATCATATAAGTAACTAAATCTCCAAGTACCAAATCATAAAAAGTGTAATAAACGGTACAATCACGCAACTCTGGAGCCAACATATAGGATGTTGTTGTACTGTCACTGCAACATATAAGGGTGAACGACATCACTGGCAGAAACTGAATGGACTCTCAAAAGTGAACCGATAAATGCTGATGCAACCCGAGGTCTTCACCGATCACAACAGCACAATTCTACACAACGGTAATAAATTAGCTGAAGTCGACCATGTGAGAAATCGTTGGATTACCGGTCAATGATGTATACCGTTAACCAACGCGAGACAACCCACCAATAATGAAAATGAGTGTCAAGGTGCCCCAATACAATCTAACAAGTGCGAATGAATGAGTTGAAGTCGAACACTTGAAAGAATCTACCAATCAGGAGGCAATGATGAATCCCCACTGTCGATAGCGAAGAGTCTGCCACTGATGACTGCAAACCCTAAGGTACTGACAAAAAGACTCTAGACCTTGTTCCCAGAGCAATGAGTCGAAGTCGATGGGAAAAGATCTGCTGGAAGGAAGGCATTAAGGCATCCCACATCAGTCCAGCGCGAGTGTAACCCGCAGGCCAAGATTTGGAAGGAATCGGATGAAGTAGAGTGACGGAACCAAATCGAAGTACGTTTCCGACATGCACAAGATGAAGCTAGCTGTTATAGCATCATTTCTCACCTTGACATGATTCATGATTGCTTCATGGCTTTATGGGCACCCATTCCTACAGACTTGGACAAATTCACTTAAAAACAGTGGAAAATCCTTCGTACGCGACTATGCCCGTGTTTTTCCGCGTGTATACGCGAGTACAGCTAGACTTTTCCGCGTATGCCATTTTAATGGTTAAAAAATATATAAAAATCCCTAATTTCGCGCTGGGTTGATGGTTACTCAGGTAGTTCAACCACCCCAGCCCGTGGCCAACTGTTTCCAACTGCTGAAACTACTTGGAGGGACTATAAAAAGACCTCATATGTATGGCCTAAGGGAGAGAGAGAGAATTATTATTATTATACTCTGTTGGTATTTCCCCCATCCAAGTCTGATTCCCCGTGCCTCCTGCACTTTCCCAGTTCATTTCAGGAAACCCTTGTTTCCTTGAGATACACATCCCTTTATATGTTATCTCGTATGCACCTGTTTGGAAGGAGACTTAGTGAGGCAAGGGTTGGACGGATCCGGACGACGGTCTGCGAAGGCCTTGGAAGGATCAGGTGATCTCTCCACTTACTTTTGTACGTACTATTTTTATAATACAGAAGTATCATGCTGTTCCCGAAGAAAACGTGTTAGTGTATGCTTTAATGTATGAAGAATATTTGTTATACATGCATTCATGATGATTTATTTAATGTTTTATATGAATTTCACTAACATATAGAGTAGAAATATACTGTACAACTTGTCCTTTGTGCTGGTTTCTTCTTGTATTTCAGGTAAAGGAGGAAGGACGGTTGCAAGGAGTTTGAACTCCACGTGGATCTACTTCAAACGTAGGACCAACGGGTAAACCTCTCATTCTACTCGTTTTCGTTTTTATGAATGTGCATGATCGTGTGAGTCTCTGTTAAGTAGTACGCCCCTGCTCTATGGAGGTTGAATCCCAACCAACCTCTAGGGTGTTAAATCCCCGAAACACTAGCGCATGGAAGAAACCCTCTGAACCAACCAATAATGAAAGCTGACACAGAGGCGAGATATCCACCAATAAGGTCAAATGGAAATCAAGGTACTGCACGAATCCCAAGTGTGATAATGTATGCTGATGTCGAACACAGGGGAAACCACTCAGTCAAAGACCCATAATGATGATCAAATGCGGAGCACAAGGTCACCTATCAATGATGGAAATAGGGCCAGGGTGTGGCTCTAGGTTTTCTCTCAGAGCAAATGTGTCGTAGTCGATAGGAGACAAACCCGCCAGCAAGAAGTCAATGGAGACCTTCTCAAACCAGCACGAGCAGAGGACCAAAACATCTGATGTGATAGAAAAAGATACTGACAAGACCGGGAAGGCCGACTGATTAATGAGTCAAGAGACACCACAGAATGGCCGAATCTGGTTAGACTTCCCTTGAACAAAAGCATGACTCATGATGACCATGGTAGTAAAAAGTGACACTCTATAAGTCTGTTATGCAGGAGGCAGAACAAACTCTCCATATGTTTGGAAGAGATAACCAACCGGGGGAGGACTGACCAGTGAAACAAGGTAAAGGTTGAACCTAGGTCAAAACTAAAACCATCCCAAATGGAGGAAAGATATATAAGTGTAGATGCTTTGTTCAAGGGCGACAAACTGACACTGTACTGCCATCAAATTATGAAGTTACATCCCGTTCCCGCTCTTTTTGTTATATTTGATTTTTTAGTCTTTTTCATATAATAAGCCTGAAAAAGAATAAAATAATGCTATGGTATAATGGATAGAACGAGTATCAAGAAACAGATGCACTAGTTCCTAGGATTGGAACGATCCTATGCTCAATGCAAGGTGGCGAAAACTAGTAAGCGATACTCAGAGGAATGTTCCACCCATGGGTAAAAAGGGTGTCAAGTCGCGATAGCTAAGTGCATGCAATGGCTAACTTGTACAGATAGACAAGGTCAAAATTTGGCTTAAACATTGAGTCCAAATGAAGCCGGCTAAAGGCCAGGATAAACAAGTAGCCAATATGCAATGTAGTAATACAACTCAACAACACCAGGGAGCCTCTAGGGTAAAAGCCAGAAAAATGATAGTGAGGAAGAAGAAGAATGAAGCTTCAACACATAAGTCATGGCGGGACTAAAGAGGACTCCCGAGCATACATAAAACGTAGCATGGGCAACAAGTGATAGCGAGGAACTAACTAGGAAGCCTATGTAAAGGAAGGCTCTACCACCAAGTCATGATTAAATAATCGGCAAGTGAAATGGGTGTAATACTCATGACCTGATGGGATCGACCCTATGGCAAGTGATCAGAATGGAGGCTAGTTATGCAAAATGAAACGGAAAGTGGATTCCCTAACCTATATGCCAGTAAATATCATATACCTGCCATGACGGGTCAGCAGTCATGGATCAAAACCAGGAAAAATCTCAAATTCATCAAAATGTACCTGAAAATATACCAATCTGGACACTTCCAAGCATCCAGGTTATTCAGCTTTAGATAGATTGAAAAAATAAGCATAACAAATTTTTGCGAAAAATTTCAACTTTTTGGGCATAAATAGACAAATTACCTCATATTTGGTTCATTGTTACATTGCTGATTTGGGAAAAAGTGCTCTGGAGAAAAAGCCTCTTTCATCAAAACAGGAGCAATCGATCATCAAACTTCACCGAATTTGTCAGGTAAGCTCTTAATTCATCCTTGCTATTCATTTTGTCCGTTCGTAAGTTAGAAATTAGGGATTTTCACCGTTGAATCATTTGCTAAAAATCACGGGTTTGCGCATACGCGGGTTTATAATGACCAAGTCGCATATATACACGACTGTGCACAAAGAAAGTTGCGTATGTGCAACCCAAAATGAAAAAATGCATATCTAATAAACGAATTATTGAAATTTTACAGGATGACTATATCTTGGAGAGAGCATGAACACAGTGCCATTGATCAAGCAGTCATGCAGGACCGAGTATCACTCAATATTCTTCGAAATTTCGAATTGCTCAAGTTTTTTAAAATGCCAAATATGAAGAGTAATGTCCGGTTGCTCGAAATGCTTGTGAACTATTGGGAACCAGAAGAAGACTGCTTCATCATAGATTAGATGCCCATATGCATCGAGGTGGAAGATATATAATTTACTACTGGACTCTCTCGGAGGGGGGAGCCATTAGACTTGCATGGTAAGCCTTTGGGAGGGCTAACCGTGGAAGATTACGTCCACTTCTACTGCGTAGAGGGTTCCAAGAAAGTTGGAAATCAAATTGCAATCAAAGATTTAAGAGACTTGCACATGAAAATCCTCCTTTTTACCATTGGCAGGGTGGCAGGATCTGCCTCCCTACACCAGGCATCTAGGACTCAAATGAGTATAGCAGTGGAATGCTTAACTCATTTATATGACTGGTGCACATCTCTACTGATGAACATGAAGCAACAATTGACTTCTATCCGAAAAGCAAAGACAAAACATTTTGGATATGGTACAATCTTGATGACATTCTTCTTCGAGAAGATTCCTGGGCTGAGACCTCAAGTGATCTCTTCTATCATCACCCCGAGAGACCCAAGAATTGCCCAATGGGCTAACTTGATGAAGAGATTGGGGGGAAGTGAAGTTCCCCAAACCACTTGGGATGATGAGTTCTTCCTTTGGTGGGGAGAACAAATCATCGCTGTGGAAGACTATCCCTATGCCGGGATGGATTTTCGAGGCGATCCAAACCTGGTCCTTCCACTAGGCGCGGCATGGGGCACAGTCGGTAAGTTTTGTAAATTTTTTACTTATACAATTTTTTGGATTTTTTCAATATATATGAAAAAATGTGGAAAACAAACATGTTTTTTGATTAGATTCAAAGTGACTTACAATTTTAAAATGATCATGATACAGATATTGGACCAGTCCGACCTGAGGGTTACCCAAGACATAAGCGTCGCAGAGGCGAGGTGGATACAGTAGATCCAGATAGAACCCTCCATGTTGTATAGAGGAACTTGGAGGGATTAACCCGCCAAGTACCTATGGTTGTAGTGGAAGATCTTCCTGAAGCCATCCAGAGACAGGTGGTAGGAGTACCCCGTGACTGGGTATGGTTATTCCGCCGAGTTGCCACTGCGATCGTGTTCTATAGGAACACAACTTCTGGGCAGGGACCACAGGAGTAAATAGATATGATTTACCAGATGACTGTATATTTTTTGAGATTTGAACATGATCGGGCATAAGCCCAAATTTTGTATGACTTATGGATCCAAATTTTTGTATAGTTTTTTGAAACACTCTGATGATATATATATGGAGATTTGATGTGATGTGACAAATGTATCAAAATGTATGATGTCTTTGATGATTAAATTTTAATGTATGGAATGATTAATATGCCAATCAATTGCTTGATTAGGTAATGAGTCTGCCATCCAATTGTCAGCTCGAGGAATATGAATGAAAGTTAAAAATTGAAAGGATCTTTGTAACAAACGTACCCTCAAGAACAACCGGAGTAAAAATGGATCTCGAACCCGATAAGTATTGTTCAACTGCAACACCACCAGCTGAGAGTCCAAGAAAACTACCAACGAATCAACACCCAAAGATATTGCGTTCGAGAGTAGATAAATAACTGCACTGTATTCTGCTATATTATTGGAAGAAAGACCAATGTAGACTCCTCTTGATACTAACAGCTGACCGGATTGATCATGAAGCACCCAAGCCGCGGAAGCCAAATTCCGAGTGTGTCTACTAGCACCATCGGCGAAACCAAAATGACTCATGACATTCGGCACAACCTGCCAAAGCAGATCAAAACCATCACCATCCCATCAAAGATCGAAAAAACAGATATGTACAAAGAAAAACTACTATATACAAAAGCAAAATGTCAGGCCGAAGCCTAGGCATAATACTTTTTCAAATAAAGCCCATTTCAAGGCTTCGGCAACTCGTTCCCTTCAAAATCAACCAAGGTATATGCTCCTTTTTTAAGTACTTTTTTAACGATAAAGGGGCCATACCACATAGCCTTAAACTTTCCTGCCCCCAGGGCATCTTTTTCTTGGGCATAGACCAAAACAAGGTCACCTTCCGAAAAAACCCTAGGCTTGACCGCCTTATCGTACTAAACTTTAACTCGGTTTTTATGCGCTTCATTCATCGTGGCGGCATCCCGACACTGCTCATCGAGATGTTCTAGATGAAGGAGACGTTCTTCAAGACTAGAAGTGTCAGGAAGAAGTTCAACAACTAACTTAAGAGAAGGAATCTCACATTCAATGGGAAATACGGATTCCAACCCGTGCACTAGCTGAAATGGAGTAAAGCCAGTTGCAGTTTTCACTGACGTCCTGTATGCCCAAAGTGCAGGATATAGCATAATATGCCAGTTGGATCTAGCTTTATCAATTGTCCTTTGAAGAATTGTCTTCAAGGATTTATTCACGGCTTCCACTTGCCCATTGGCTTGAGGATAATACGGAGATGAATGCTCTTGCCAGAAACCTAATTTTAGAGCCAACTCAGCCATCATGCTATTCTGAAAATGACTGCCATGATCAGTGACAATCTCTCTAGGAATACCAAAACGAGAAATAACCTGGTTGAAAAGAAAAAGAGCTGCAGTCTCACCATCATTCCCAAAAGTAGGCATAGCCTCGACCCACTTCGTAAAGTATTCTACTGCTACAATAATGTACTTGTGACCTTTAGCCGAAGGCGGGTTACAAGTAGTATAATCAATACCCCACTTTGTAAAGGGACCGACAGTAATGACTGGAAAAAGTGGAGTTGGATGAGTGCACATTTTTCGAGAATAAACTTGACACGGATGACACTTTTTGATCGACTCCATACAATCTTTGAAAATCGAAGGCCAAAAGTACCCAGCACGCAAAATATTTTGGGCTGTAGCAAGCCCAGATAAATGACCACCACAAGCTCCACTATGGCAATCATTCAGCACAGCCTCAGCTTCTTCGAGAGTTAAGCAACGTCTTAGGATTGAATCAACCCCTCGACGGTATAAAGCATCACCAATAATCAAGTAATTCTTAGCCAAGTGACGCAACTTACAGTGCTCATCTTTTGAAAAAGTAGAGGGAAACTTCACAGTCTGAAGATACACAATTATATCTCCATACCAAGGATCCTGTGGAGAGATAAGAAACAAATGTTCATCCGGGAAGGATTCATCATAGATCATTTCTTCCCCACAGGGAAACTCGGAGATCAATTCCGAGAAAACCAATGATTTCTTGGACTTGGCAGACATAAACTCGAGATCAAATTCCTGCAAAATCACAATCCATCTATTGTACTTTCCCCCAATCACTCGCCTACTGAGGACAAACTGAAATGGATTGGCTGCTGCCAAAACATAAGTTTTTCGTAGAATAATATAATGCCGGAGTCGCTGCACAACATGAACTACTGCTAAAGCTAACTTTTCTATCAGAGTATATCGGAGTTCAGGTCCTACCAATCCTCGACTAAGATAGTATATAACATGCTCTGCAAGAGCATAATCTTCCTAAACCAGAGCCATACCAATAGTAGATTCTGCTGCTGCAAGATACAAAAGGAAATCCCTGCTATAATCAGGTGGACTCAATAAAGGAGCAGAGGTCAATGCTTTTTTCAAAGCATCGAATGAGCGTTGAGCGAAGTCATCCCAAAGAAATGGAACTCCCTTCTTCAACAATCTCATAAATCCCTTGGTAACCTCAGCATAATTTACGATAAATCTCCGAAGAAAATTAGACTTTCCTTGTAGACTTTGAAGCTGACGGATAGAGGACGGGGGAGGCAACCGAAGTATTGCCTCAACCTTGAAGGGATCTACCCTAATCCCTTCCCTAGACACAATGAATCCCAATAACCGGCCAGATGTAACCGCGAAAACGCACTTGTTCGGATTCAATCTAATCTTATAGAAACGACATCTTTCAAATATTTTCCAGAGGTGAGCAGGATGATCCATCCTCTTTCGAGAATGAGCAGCTAAATCATCCAAATATGCCTCGATAATCTTTTTGATGTCGTGGAAGGCATATGACATGGCCCGCTGAAACGTAGCCCCAGCATTTTTAAGACCAAAAGGCATCTTCTTGTATGCAAAAGTACCCCAAGGAAAAATAAAGGCAGTCTTATGCTGATCTTCAGGATGGATAGTAATCTGATTATATCCGGAGAAACCATCCATGAAGGAGAAAATCTCATTACCGGCACACTCATCAATGATCTAATCTATAAATGGTGTGGGGTAATTATCTTTAGGACATGCTTTATTAAGGTCTCTGAAATCAATGAAAACTCGAATTGTTCCTTGTTTTTTATCTACGGGAACAGGATTTGAAACCCATTCAGTCAAAGGAATAGGGAAAATGAATCCCGCCTTAAGAAGCTTCTCCACCTCAGCTTTGATAGCTGCTGCCTTCCTAGGATTGACCGGACGAAGTTTTTTCCTCACAGGCTTAGCGTTTTCGTAAGTCTTGATCTCATGCTGGACAATAGATGGATCTATACCAGGCATTTCCTCATAAGACCAAGCGAATACATCCCTATACTCTTTAAAGAGCTCGGTGTAAATTTGAATCTCTTCAGGGGAACATTCAGCTCCGATGAAGACATTCTCAATAACATTGGGATCCCTGGAAATGTTCACCGGGATAGTTGGAGAAATCACAGCCATGTTCCCTTAAGCATAAACCTGTGTTGGTGCTAAAGGGTTCAAGACTGGGCGAACAGGACCAGGAGATGGAGGACTTGGAAAACTTGTTTCAACTTCGCTCAAATCAGGGAAAAAGTAAGACCGATGATGCAAGTCATCCTGCAGTCTATCTATACCAGTCATAGCTTCTAGGATGGCCTCTTCAGATGGAAGAGTGGTATCAAGGCAATCCTAGGCAGAATAAGAACTAAGTGTCCAAGCCGGAGCCACATCTCCATCCAACTCTTCCGATGAAAGAGGAGCTGGAGTGGATTCTGCAGAGTCAACAATAGACTGATAAGAAATCTCAGCTGTAGACATCGAAAATTCAATTCCACCCACTTGACCTTCCGCTAATGTGGCGGTAGGGGAAGGTAAGGTCCAAGGGTCCGAAAAATAATGAGTTCTGAAGAACTCTCTTCGAAGAGGAGCCCTAGAGGATGAAATTGCATTTATATGAACCGTAGGAGGAGGAATATCAAAAGTAGCCATCAAGTAATAATACATTCCAACCCCTAAATTCTCAACAGGTGACTTGGTATTATCCAACTTTGGAATAGTTGAGTCAGTAGATGCATTCGGGTCTACAGGAGGATAGTGTTGAGTCCCAAATTTGCATCTTTTCCATACACTTTTCCATACCTTTTTCACTCACCTAAACCTCCCAAATTGTCAATATCATGTGCAAAAGGGTATCTAACATGGTTTTTAATTATGTTTTTGTTTTTTCTATTTGATCTAGATTTTTTTCATTCAGCTGCGGAATCTTGCCACTTTCCGCAGCTGCTGCAACTTTCCGCAGCTATTTTGTGGAATTATATGGTACAGGTGTCTACAAGGGAAACGAGCCACATGGGCAGGCTAGGAATGACGTGGACATGGTTCGTGTCCTATTGGTTCAAGCAAACTCGTCCAAAGAAGCCGAGGTCAAAGGCGTCCACATGGAAGTCAACTATGGAGTTTCATGTCGGCCGGACTCTGTTTCGTGGCACATAAACATCCATACGGCCGTTTCTAAGCTTGCGGAGGTTAAATCAACATCTGTGCAGAGCTCTGGAGTCGAATTCAAGCATCCACCTTCCGTAGATCCACTTTCCAACACGGCCATACTCCTATATCCGTGGACATAGTGGTCTACGTGCTCTCTGCCATCATGAACTTTAGGAGACAGTTACAGTTTATTGTTATATATAGAGCGTTTGCATACGCACATAAAGTTAGTTGTTAGTTGATAGTTGATGTTCGTGAATGTACTCTGTTATCTGTTAGTTTGCTTTGTAGTGATTACGCTTCCTTGAGCCGTAACACTACCATTCTATAATGAACTGCTTTTTAATATGAGAAGACTCTGTTTTTCAACTTAATTCGTGTTTGAGGATCGTTACCAAGGCTGTGTAGAGGGCCCCTGCTCAGCTAAGGTTTTGTGTATTAGTGTACATTTCTCATTTCATTTCTTTTAAAAGTCATTGTATCATAATCCATCCATATGTTCATACTTTGCAGTTGTTTCATTTCTGTTTATACATTTCCATAATTTTCATTTCATTTCTGTCTTTCATGTTTTATGATTGTTAAATCACTGATCAGTTTTCTTGATTGCAGGTTTTAGATAGACAGCCCGGGCATTTTTATAGCATTTTGACTAATGACATGAAACTAACATTGTTCTGCTGCTAGTTTGCTTTTCATAGCTTTTGTTTAACTTCAGTCTTGCTTTGTACATTTCATTTTTGCTTATCTGATTCAGTAGTTAAATTTAGATATATTAAGTTGCTCATAGCATCTTCAGTTGCCTCCGAAAGCCACAGCCGGACTGATGGTGAGGGATTGTATTATGAAATGTGTAGTTTAGTATTAGTTTCTTTTCTGCAAATTTAGATATATTAAGCTGCTCATAGCATCTTCAGTTGCCTCCGAAAGCCACAGCTGGACTGATGGTGAGGGATTGCATTATAAAATGTGTAGTTTAGTATTAGTTTCTTTTCTGCAAATTTAGATATATTAAATCATGCATGACATCTTCAGTTGCCTCCGAAAGCCACAGCTGGACTGATGGTGAGGGATTGAATCATGAGTGTATGGTTTAGTCTTAGTTTACTTTCTGCAAATTAAATATCAGTTACTCAAGTTGTTTATGATTACTTCCGAAAATCATAGCTGGACTAATGATGAAGGGTCAGAAGATAAATTGATGTAATCTGATTTAGATTTATTTTGTTGCAATTTTGAATTTCTTTAAGCATAGTTCTTTTGTATTTAGTTGGCAGCAAGAATAGTTTGGTTTTCATGCTCACTAGTTTACTGTTTTGATTTATTAGATTAGCAGCACCTTTTCATTTCAGCAGTACATTTTCATTTTCTTTCAAGTCTTGTCATTGTAAATTTCAATTTGCTTTTTAAAGTTTCAAGTTGGTAAATCATTATAGGGTATATCACTTCCTTGAACAAACATAACCAAACTTGTTTTCATCTTAGAATTTCCATTTCACCTTAGAAAAACCAAAAACGACAAAAAGTTAAGAAATAGGCTATCTTGCACATATAGTGCGCCGCACTTCATCAGCTTACGATTCCCGGATTGACAAATTAAATGCAGCAATTTAGGACACACTAAATTGACCAAACATTTTGGCGCCGTTGCCGGGGAAGTGTAACTAGGTAGCCAATTTCTTAAAAAAAAAACATAAAATCATAAAAGAAGGGAAAAACTTGATAACTTCTTGAAGTATGCTCTCCTCTTGCACCTAGTGTGATCTGGAGGATCATAAAAGAGAGTTATTGGTTTAGTAATTTCTTAAGTATGCTCTCTTCTTGCACCTAGTGTGATCTGGAAGATCAGAAAGAGAATTATTAGCCCAACTTTTTAAAAATAAAAAAATGACATGCATAGAGCAAGAGATTCTAGGGGAAGGTTTATAGCTAAAGCCAAGAGTTCGATTTTCACAACTCCATCTTCTTCAAGGCATAGACCAGATTCACCACCATCTACTCCTAGCCTTAAGATTTTTGGAAGTCAAGGAACAACTGAATTAGAGGATTCTCCTATACCACCTACTAAAACCCACTTAGAAAACAAAGAGACTTTCTCTCATCCTTCCTTGGTAGAAGAACTAGAGGACCATAAAGACTCTAAAGAAACTATCATGGCAGAGGAAGTAATAAATAGAGGTGGAGGTAGAAGAGGAGAAGATAATGGAGATAACAATGGTGAAGGAAATAATGGTAGAAATAGAGATTTGTTGGGATTCCCTATAGTTGATGAGGAAACTCATGCAACAATGAAAAATATTTCACCATCTGTTCTCCCTAACTTTTATGGATTACGAAGTGAGGATCCTGAAACATTTCTGTTTGAGTTTGAAGTAGTGTGCCGAACTTATGACTATATGGAAGATTCTCAAAAACTCAAACTGTTTCCTTCAACATTGAAGGGATATGCTTTGAAATGGTTCATGGGATTAGCCACTCAATCTATCAGGACTTGGAATGATATGAAACAAAATTTTTTGGATAGATACTTGGACTATTGTATGCCCACCAATCACAAGGATGAGGTATTCAAAATGATGCAAAAAGAAGATGAAAATTTGGAAGACTTAATTGAAAGATTTCAATACAACTTGAAAAGAGAAAAAATGAGCAACTTAGATAATGAAACCTTGAAATCCCTCCTATTAAAAGCCATTAGAGATGAATGGATAGACATTTTAAACATGATGGGGAAAGGAGACATTTCTCAACTTCCATTTCGTGATATAACATAACTATGTATCCATCTCTCAAGGGGAAAATCTAAAACAGGAAAAGGGCCTAGGGATCCTTCTCTTATTAGGGCTAACAAATCTGCAACTGGATCAGTAAGTAGGGCAGAGATTGGCAATATGCTTGATGAGTTCAAAACTGATATCTTAGGGAGCCTTAGTGAACAACTAGACACCCTTAAAATCCAAAACAAGCAGAAAGCAGAAACAGATGCTTTAGCCATCTTTTGTCCGAAATGCAGGAAGAAACATGCTTTAAGGGAATGTCCCTTGGATGCAAAAGTTGTAGAAAAATGTATGATTTGCTCAGAAAATCATGAGATCAAGGATTGTCCTTCAATCCCTGGACTCAAAGCTGTTTTTCAAGAAGATCCAAATTCAGTAGAATATCTATGTTTTGTCGCAAGGAGACCTTGGCAGGGACAACAATCTCAAGGGTTTAATAACCCTATGAATCTTCAAACCCCACAAAATTGGAATCCTTGGCAACAACCTTGGCCCCAACATCAAAATTCATATCAGCCATGGGTACAGGGGATGCAAAATCCTTATGGGAGATTTGCTCAATTTTATCAATATCCTCCATCTTTTCAAAATCAACAAGCTCCACAATTTCCAAGCCCAAATCCACAACTTTCATTGCCATTTCCACAACAACAACCTTCTCAACAAAATTCAAATCCTCAACTCATGCTCCCATACCAACAGAAGACAAATCAACTTCCAGCTCAGCCACTGCCAAATCCTAACAATAAGAATCCTCAAACTACTTATATGGTAGAAGGACAACAATTTCCTACCTATATGATTGTTCCTCTCAACGATGTACAACTCAGATCTGGTAGAGTTTTAGAAAAACCTTCCATAGATATTCAAGAGCAAGATACCTCTGAGGAGGACTCTCTTCAAGTCAATAAGGGTTCTGAGGAAGAATCTCTTCAAAATTCAAAAATTCAAAAAGAGAAAGAAAAGCTAACATCCACAACTCCTATAGTTGAGCAACCTGTATCTTCATCTACACCTCCTTTTCCGGAAAGACTACAAATTGATAAGGGGGTGGAAAAACAAATCTTGTTGCCTAACTATGACTTTCTAGATAAATTGAAGAATGTTTGTATCAAGATTCCATTGCTACAAGCCATTCGAGAAATTCCTATTATAGCAAAAACCATAAAGGAGTTGAGTTTCAAAAGACCAGGAAGGAAGCTAAAGGACACAAGAAGAATCCACCTGGTAGGAAAGATTGCAGACATTATGATGGAAAAAATTACCATGCAGAAGTATGTAGATCCAGGAAGTCCAATTGTCAAGACACATATAAATAGGATAGAAATTCCAAACACATTGATTGACTTAGGGGCTGCTATCAACATTATGAGTAGACAGACTATGGAACAGTTAAAACTTCCTAACCTTCTTTTACACCTACTTTATTGCAACTTGCAGATCGATCGGTTATTAAACCAGATGGTGTATTAGAAGATATTTCAGTCTCCTTAGATTCTTGGGAATATCCAGTAGATTTTATGATTTTGACTCCCAAGAATAATCTAGGAGGACATCCAATTATCTTAGGAAGACCTTGGCTAGCCACAGCTGATGCTTTTATTAGTTGTAGATCTAGAGACATGTACATTTCAAATGGTAATTCGACAAAGAAATTCAATTTGTATCCTCCAGCAAGAGCAATCACAGAAATAGGAGACAATGAATGGGTCGATGATGAGAACATTATACAACCTGTCTTTACCATTTCTGAAATTAGTGAGGATAGTCAAATTCTGAACACATTAGAAAATTTTGAGACATCTTCAGAATATGACCCCACACAATTTCAGTTGGAATCTGACATAGAATATTTATCATCAAGACAAATGTCTCTTTACTCTATGGAAGAGTTTGGTAATTCTGTTATTGAGATTTTTCCAGGAAAAACATTGAATATCAACAAACATTTGGAGAAGTCACAACAAGAAGAACTAACCAGAATCTTGCAAAAACATTCTACTGCATTTGCATGGGAGTATACTGACATGAAGGGTATTGATCCTAAGACTTGCATCCATCATATCTATATTGAGGAAAACAGTAGACCAATCAGACAACTTCAAAGAAGGATGAATCCAAATCTTAGGGAGATAGTGAAAGAAGAGCTCCAAAAACTACTCAATGTAAACTTCATTTATCCAATTTCAGATAGTCGATGGGTTTCTCCTTTGGTTATAGTACCTAAAAAGAATGGTAAATGGAGGGTATGCATTGATTACATGGAATTGAACAAAGCAACTTTGAAGGATCACTTTCCTTTGCCTTTTATCGATCAGGTATTAGATACATTAGCAGGTAAAAAGTACTTTTCATTTTTTGATGGTTTTAGTGGCTATAATCAAATTCAGGTAGCACCTGAAGATCAAGATAAGACCACATTTACTTGTCCATGGGGAACTTTTTCCTACCGAGTGCTTCCTTTTGGGTTATGTAATGCACCCGCAACATTCCAAAGAGAAGTACTAGGAATTTTTTCTGATCTAATCCATGATTGTGTAGAGGTTTATATGGATGATTTTACAGTTTATGGTAATTCATTTGAAGAGGCATTAGAAAATTTGAAAAAATTTCTTATAAGATGTAAAGAAACAAACCTTTCATTAAGCCATGAAAAATGCTTTATGATGTTTACTGAAGGGATTGTTTTAGGACATCATATTTCGGGAGATGGGATTAAGGTTGATAGATCAAAAGTTGAAGTCATCTCCAAATTGCCTATTCCAAATTGTCAAAGAGATGTTAGAAGTTTTCTAGGATTTACTGGTTACTATAGAAGATTTATAGAAAACTTCACTAAAATAGCATCTCCACTCTTCAAATTGCTTACAAAAGACTGTGAATTTAAATGGGATCCTGATTGTCAATCAGCTTTTGAAATTTTGAAAACAAGAATATCTGAAGCACCTATCTTGAGAGGACCAAATTGGAAACTTCCTTTCCATATTTCTACAGATGCTTCAGATACAGCTCTTGGAGCTGTGTTGGGTCAAAAAAATTTAATTCCTTATGCCATTTATTACACCAGTAAAAATTTGACTCCCACAGAGTTGAACTATACTGTGACTGAAAAAGAGTTTTTAGCTGTTGTTCATGCAATTAATAAGTTTAGACATTACATAACAGGCTATGAAACTTTTATTCATACTGACCATTCTGCAATTAGATATTTAATGAACAAACATGTTACTAATGGCAGAGTGACAAGATGGCTCTTACTTTTGCAAGAATTCAATATTACTGTGTTGGATAGACCAGGAAAACAAAATACAGTAGCTGATTTCTTGTCTAGGATTCAGATTACTAAAGAAGATTCTCCTGTAGAGGATAAGTTTCCTGATGAATACTTATTTGCAGTAACTATTAAGACCCCTTGGTATGCAGATATTGCTAACTATTTGGTTACAGGGAAACTACCTTCACATTTATTTCCAAGAGAAAAACGAAAAATTATTCAGGAGAGTTCAAAATATTCATGGATTTCTAATGAATTGTTTAAAACAGGGCCAGATCTTGTGATCAGAAGATGTGTCAAGGAAGATGAAATGCCTGATATTCTTAAGGCATGTCATGATGAACCATGCGGCGGACACTTTGCAGACAAAAGGACAGCCTATAAAATCCTCTCTTTAGGATATTATTGGCCTTCCTCTTCAAAGATGCAAAACAATATGTCAAAAGGTGTGACAGCTGCCAAAGAGTAGGGAAACCTACCCTTTCAAATGAAATGCCATTGCAAACACAGGTACTCATTGAACCCTTTGAAAAATGGGCTTTAGATTTCATTGGACCGATTAATCCACCATCGAAGCAAAAGAAGTATATATTGGTTTGCACTAATTATGTTACTAAATGGGTAGAAGCTAAAGCATTAGTATCTGCTACTGAAAATTCAGTTGTTCATTTTCTTTATGAGGATATTTTTACTCGCTTTGGTGTTCCAAGAGAAATTGTAACAGATCAGGGGAGCCAATTCACATCAAATTTGGTGGAGAAGTTGATGGAAGAATACAAAATCAAGCACAGAAGATCTACTCCTTACCATCCACAAGAAAATGGTCAAGTGGAGTCCACAAACAAAGTTCTTGAAAGTATCATCACCAAAACTGTGCATCTACATAGAAAAGATTGGGCAGAAAGGCTTCCAGAAGCCTTGTGGGCCTACAGAACTACATGGAGGAATACGACAGGACATTCTCCCTATGAACTTGTTTATGGGAAAGAAGTCTTGCTCCCCATTGAGTTCCAAGTCAAGACCTTCAAGATAGCAGTTCAGTTGGGGATGGACTTATCAGAAGCCCAAAAGCATAGAATGGAGCAGTTGAATGAGCTAGATGAGATCAGACAAGAAGCAATTCTAAGAACCGATCTAGTTCAATATCAAAGAACTAAATGGCATGACAAATATATCAAAGAGAAGAAGTTTCAAGAAGGAGATTGGGCATTGTTATTTGACTCCAAGTTTAAAGATTTTCAAGGGAAATTTCAGACTCATTGGCTTGGGCCATATGAGATTGACAAGATCTTTAGCAATGGAGCCGTAAGAATCAAGACCATTGATGAGTTTCAAACTCCTCTTATTGTGAATGGCCATAGATTGAAAGTTTATCATAAGCCACTCTCAAAAGAGGATTTTGTCAAGTTGTTTCAAGAAAGTTCTGCAATCAGGCTGGTACAGAAGAATTCTTCTTCTCCACCAGCCTAGCTTTTGTTTTTCAAGTTAAAAAAAAAAAAAGAAAAAAAAGAAAAGAAAAGAAAAGAAAAAATGGTATAAGCCTGAAAACCAATCATTGATTGGCAGTCTTATGCAGAAAATATAGGGTGAAAATCAGGGGCACCTGACACTCTATATTTTCCAAAAAAAATCTGTCTTTCATTTCATTTCATTTCACCACCCATTCCATTTCATTCCACTTCATTTCATTTCATTTTATTTCACTTCATTCCACTTCATTTCATCCATTCCATCAATAAAAATCTTTTTTATGACCATTTCCATCTGGTCATTTATCATTTGTTCATTTCTATTCAACCAAGTAATAGCTGTGTCAGTTTCCGCAGCTGACATCTGTTTCCGCAGCCAGAAGCAGATTCCGCAGCTACTACTCTGCTTTCAAAGAGAATGTACAGTTAGTTGTTATTTTCATAATTATGAAATAAAATGCAGGAGAAAGGATCAATGGAACATTCAAGACACCAATGGAGATCAATCAGTTGAAGACCAAGGGCAAAAGCAAGGATTCCAAAGGTATGAATAAAGTTTATTTCAAATAGTATTGAAAAACACATTTTTATATAGTTTCAAACCATGAGCTCTATCCATTGCGCGCAATGATTATATTGACAGTTCCGTAACCTTCCACGATCTCCATGTTATCCTCTTGCATTTATTCACAAACGGTTTCATCATTAAACCCCGATTTTCACTTATGATCCAATATCCCACCGGTGATAATGAAGCGTATTTGATTTGACTTAGGACTCTTGCAGCCGCATAAACTCATAACCGTTGATTGAAACGTGTTCATATTTAATTGCGCAGCCACCAAAATTCAAAACGTTGCCGAATGTGCTATACTTTGTTAACCTCTCTGTCGTGTCTCTGTCGTGTTTATGAAACCCCACTTTACTCATTCTCACTCCCTGTTTCACTCCATTTCGTTCCTTTTGTTCATTCTCACTCCCGTATATCTACCCACAGTCTTACTCCATTTTGTTTATCGTACTCATTCTCATTTTATGATACATCCCCACAGTCATTGTGCTCGATTCTGTGTATTCCATCGTTCCATTTCCACTTAAACCCTCACGAAAGTAAATTTGTGAAGCACAGAGAAGTGAAATGGGAAAATTATTAAGGGCAGAGCCGGAAGGACCAAAGTTTATAGAGGGATATCCGCAAGCAAAAGAGATGTTGAGGAAAGCAAAATGGCTGCGTTTTATTCAGAAATTCAGAGGTTACCACAAAGAAGTTACGAAAGTGTTTGCAAGGTCATTTGATGGCTCGGAAGCAGAAATTAGAGACCTCAAGTTTTTGGTCAATGAAGCATCAATAGCAACAGCCACAGAACTTCTTCAGGAGGGAGAACGTTGGTTCAAAAATAAAAGTATCAGTGATGAGGCATGGAGAACAATCCTACGAAATCAAGGTATGGATATCACTGTTTTTAAAAAAGGAATCCCTGTGCATGCAATAAAAGAAGAATGGGCCACTTTACTACTAATTGTTCAGAAATTTATTACATGTGAAGGCCGTTTTGGGTCTATGTACATGTACCATACCAGGCTATTGATGAATTTTCTAGAAAACCAAACTCTCAATCTCCCTTATTTTCTATTTAATAGCTTGAAGAAAATGGTTGTGACTGTTCAAAAACACTTAGGAGATGTAGAGCCTCATCTTTATCACCACGGCCTTATAAAAATTCTGATTGAAAAGGAGCTAAAGGAAAGAAAAGATACATGGGAACAACTCCTAGTTAGAAACTTCTTTGAAGAACCTCAGGAAATTCCTGAAGGTAGTTCAATTAGAAGGAGTAGAAGAAAAAGAATGAATGTTGAAACCCAAATTACTCCTACTCAGGAAATTCCCGCAGCTAGCACAGCAAAAAGAAGTAGAAGGAAAAGAACAATAGATGAAATCCAAAATACTCCTACTACTTCTATGAAAAGAACTGATAGGGAAGAGAGATTGGTAAAAAGGAAGAAGAAGGAAATCAAGGCCAAGAAGCCAATAATACCAAAAGGGAAAGAAATTATTGAGGCTGTCCATAAAACTCCTTCTTCTGAAGAAGAAGATCATCAAATACTATCTGAAAGATTAGTTTATCTTCAAAAACAGTCATCTATATCCAAGAAGGCAGAGAAAGGAAAACAGGAACAAAAGGACAGTGTACCACAGCATGTGAGGAGAAGCAGCAGGCTTAAGGGAAAATTGAGAAAAACACAAATTAAGGGTCCTCATTTCATTGATTTGGGTGAGGAGACATCTGAACAGTCTCCAACTGACCATAGTCCATTTCAGTCAGTTAGTGAACCCGATTCCTTTCATTCCCAATCAGACAATGAGCATACTCCATCTTATTCTCAGCAAAACATTGATGTAAGCCCTCCTCGGCCAGATTTTGAACATAATTCTCCTTTACAGCATTTTGGGGACAGCCCAATGAAAATGACACCGGAAGTAGACCCCAAGCAGTAGGAGGTATATGACTATATAGAATCCTTGGAAAAGGCAGCCACAGGTCCAAGTACCTCTTCCATTCAACCTCATACATTGCAGGATGATTTAGTTCAGTCATTAAAACAAGAAATTTTTGAGCTGGAGCTTTTAAATCGGCACATCAAAAATGAAAATGAAACATTGAAAGAACAAGGCAAACTGGACAAGATCATCCATGATAATACTATGTTACATTTGGGAATTTGGCAAAAGAATAATAAGAAATTAAAAATGAAATGCCAGAAATTGAGCAGAGCACTTGTGAATATCAAATTTAGGTGCTTAATGAAGAAACCCAGAATGATGGCAGTACCAAAGAAGAAGAGAAGGGGGTTGGATGTGCTGGCTGAAGTATCAAGGCACATGAACTAAACAAAGAGTATCAAAATTTTGGTTGCATGAGGACATGCAACACCTTCACAGTGGGGGTATGTTGAGTCCCGAAATTGCATCTTTTCCATACACTTCTCCATACCTTTTTCACTCAACTAAACCTCCCAAATTGTCAATATCATGTGAAAAAGGGTATCTAACATGGTTTTTAATTATGTTTTTGTGTTTTCTATTTGATCTAGATTTTGTTCATTCAGCTGCGGAATCTTGCCACTTTCCGCAGCTGCTGCAACTTTCCGCAGCTATTTTGTGGAATTATATGGTACAGGTGTCTACAAGGGAAACGAGCCACATGGGCAGGCTAGGAATGACGTGGACATGGTTCGTGTCCTATTGGTTCAAGCAAACTCGTCCAAAGAAGCCGCGGTCAAAGGCGTCCACATGGAAGTCAACTATGGAGTTTTATGTCGGCCAGACTCTGTTTCGTGGCACATAAACATCCATACGGCCGTTTCTAAGCTTGCGGAGGTTAAATCGACATCTGTGCAGAGCTCTGGAGTCGAATTCAAGCATCCACCTTCCGTAGATCCACTTTCCAACACGGCCATACTCCTATATCCGTGGACATAGTGGTCTACGTGCTCTCTGCCATCATGAACTTTAGGAGACAGTTACAGTTTATTGTTATATATAGAGCGATTGCATACGCACATAAAGTTAGTCATAACATAGTTGATGTTCTGTGTATATCTCATATCTTTTTAGTCCGCTTTGTAGTGATTACGCTCGCCTCGAGCCGTAACACTTACCATTCTCTTAATGAATCGTTTAATGAGAAGACTCTGCTTTCAACTTATTCGTGTTTGAGGATCTTTACCAAGGCCGTGCAGAGGGCCCCCTCGCTTCGCCTAAGGTTTGTGTATACATTTCTCATTTCATTTCTTTTGAAAAGTCATTGTATCATAATCCATCCATATGTTCATACTTTGGTAGCTTGTTTCATTTCGTTTATACATTTCCATAATTTTCATTTATCATTTTCATGTTTTATGATTGTTAAATCACTGATCGTTTCTGATTGGTGTTTTAGATAGACAAAATGCACTTTTGCTAGTATTTTGACTAATGACATGAAACTAACATTGTCCTGCTGCTAGTTTTCTTTTCATAGCTTTTGTTTAACTTCAGTCTTGCTTTGTACATTTCAGTTTTGCTTATCTGATTCAGTAGTTAAATTTAGATATACTAAGCTGCTCATAGCGTCTTCAGTTGCCTCTGAAAGCCACAGCTAGACTGATGGTGAGGGACTGCATTATGAAATGTGTAGTTTAGTATTAGTTTCTTTTCTGCAAATTTAGATATATTAAGCTGCTCATAGCATCTTCAGTTGCCTCCGAAAGCCACAGCTGGACTGATGGTGAGGGACCGCATTATGAAATGTGTAGTTTAGTATTAGTTTCTTTTCTGCAAATTTAGATATATTAAATCATATATGACATCTTCAGTTGCCTCCGAAAGCCACAGCTGGACTGATGGCGAGGGATTGAATCATGAGTGTATGGTTTAGTATTAGTTTACTTTCTCCAAATTAAATATCAGTTACACAAGTTGTTTATGATTACTTCCGAAAGTCATAGCTGGTCTAATGATGAAGGGTCAGAAAATGAATTGATGTAATCTGATTTAGATTTATTTTGTTGCAATTTCAAATTTCCTTAAGCATAGTTTTTTTTTTAGTTGGCAGCAAGAATAGTTTGGTTTTCATGTTCACTAGTTTATTGTTTTGATTCATTAGATTAGTAGCACCTTTTCATTTCAGCAGTACACTTTTACTTTCTTTCAAGTCTTGTCATTGTAATTTTCATTTTGCTTTTAAAGTTTCAAGTTGGTAAATCATTATAGGGGATATCACGTCCTTGAACAAATATAACCAAACTTGTTTTCATTTTAGAATTTCCATTTCACCTTAGAAAGACCAAAAACGACAAAAGTTAAGAAATAGGTTATCTTGCACATATAGTGCGCCGCACTTCATCAGCGTACGATTCCCGGATTGACAAATTAAATGCAGCAATTTAGGACACACTAAATTGACCAAACAGGTCTCTTGGCCATAAATGATATTTATGACTATATTTGACATTTTCCTACCACATTTAGGGTTTTAGTCCCCATTTGCTCCATAAATAGAGCATGAGGCCCCTATGTATTTTTTTGGAATTTTATGAGCTTGAAGAGCAATATACATGATTTCATGAGCTTAGAGAAGAAATTGGTTTTGTGAAGTGGATGAATGGCTTGCTTGGCTTGATGATGGAGAAGGTTGTTTGCAGGATGCCATAGCTTGGTGAATGGTGATGCTTTCCTAATTTGTCTATTGTTTCCTTTGTTATCATTATGTTTCATGTTTCTTAGCTGCTATTAAACAGAAAAGTATAGGTTGAGACATGTTCTTTGAGGCACCTCAGTCCTCTTGTTTGTTATAGCCTCTATGTTTTCTCTTTTGGCCATCTTAAGGAATTATTTACTGCTCCTTAGGTCCACCAAGAATATTTTTTTGTTTCATGTATGGTTATTATGCTAGCTTACAAGTAAGATTCATGGTATGCCCTGCTTATTTGAAGTTTTCAAAACCCTATCTTTAAGCCTTTCTGTGAAATATTGGTTGTTAGGTTAAGTAAAACAAGTCTCGTTCGATCTTGCCCTTTGTACATGCTTGAAAACTTGTTTCAGAGTTCTCAATAACTTTATATATGTTTTTTAGGAGTTCCCTCTCCATAAATTTAGTTATTTGTACTGTCTTATGTGTTTTCCCAAAATCTGAAGGTGATTTTCTAAAGTTAGGAGCTCTTATGCTCTCTATGTATCACTAGAATGTTTCTCTTTGATGTTTATTAGTTTAGATTATGGTTTATTGAGCTTAATGGTTTTCCCTACATCATGGATTGTAACTTTTAAACTATATATATTTAAGACCTCTTAGTCTTTCCCAAACTTAGTGTTCACTACACCTCATACATCACCTTAAGAATCCATTGACCTTGCTAAATCGGCCCTACAACACACTATGTTTCATCATTTAAACACTCTTGACTTTCACTTGACTCCATAGCCCAATGGCTTTGACAACTCTCACTCCACCTATTCCATTTGACCATATTTCCTAACCAAAATAATCAACAAACCCTACACCTAATAACTAGCCTAAAATCAAAACCCTAGAGCAAAAAGAGCACATCCTTTGCACCCAATAGAGAGATCCCTCTCTGAGTCTAGGAAGGCTAGGTCCTCGGACTCTAAAGCTTGGTTCCATGTTACCCTATCATTTGGTCTCCCAATCTGCCAAATCACGGGACCCTAACATTCTAGCGATCACGGTGAGACATTCTGAGTTAGTGGCAATCTAAGTATTCCTTAGAACTCCAGAATCCCTTGACTAAGAGTATCTAGTGATCATTTTTCCACCTCATCGCCACACACTAACATTATGGCGATCACGGTGGGACCTTCTGAGAATATAGTTGCTTAGCAAGCTCCTATAGACTTATTTGAACCTTCTATTGAGCTTAGAAAATTGACTGATAGTATTTGGTGTCTCATCTGCTATCACCACACTAACACAATGGTGATCATGATGGACCTTCTGAGTTAGTGACAAACTAAGTAACCCTTAGGACTTCAGATACCCTCATTAAAATCATTAAGAAACACACATTATCAGCCAAAGAGTAGGCTCTATCTGTTTAATCATCCTAGCAAAATGATGACTTGGTTATAGGACACTCTCACAAACTTTAAGAGACTTGGAAAACCCCAAAACTCCCTTAGATTTGTTTTTTGTCAGTTATTGGTGGTGGACCATAAACATACATCCTTAAAACAGTAAAAAATATCCACCTGGAGACTCCACTAGCCTCCAGTAGGCATATTACTTCATTAGCACTCATTTGGCTTCCTAGATTTGTTTCACACCAACCCTAAGAAGCTTATGAACCCATTCATATACTGTAATAAGTACCAATAATTAAGAGAGGTCAGCCTTAAGAAACAGTACTAAAACTTTCAGCCTCTCTGAATTTTGAAATTTGAAATCTGGCTTCACATAGGATCAGTACCAGATCTCATCCAGACCCAAACCCTCCCAACATAGTTAATGACCCAGAGAATATTTTGTGGCAAACTTCTAGATCTAGAAACTTAACCACTGTTAGGACCATCCATAGAACAAGCTCTATGCCTAAAAATCTCACAGCTTTGCAAGATCCTCAGTTTGAATTGCACCATACCAGGAACCTCTTCAGAAACAGATCTCAAACTAATATTGACCAAACTGAGCTTGAACCCTTAGATTTGCACCAGAGTTTGAGTAGAGAAGCCTCTCCTTCCACACCACCTAACTTTCAGTTTCTCCATCACTTCAACTCTTTCCATACCAAGTCTACTCAAAATCAGTTTGTTGATCCAAGTACTTCCACCACGCCCATCCATACCACCTCTGTGCAAACCACTCCACTTCAACCTACACCCCCTATCACAAACTCACCTCTTGTAATCCTCCATTAAATCCCATCATGGCAACTTGGTATGCACCTTTGGTCTTACCACAATGCCTAATACCTTTACCAAATTACTATCAATCTAATATCCCTCATTTCACCGGGGTTGAATCCATCACTACCCAACAACATGTAGATAGAATCAATGATGCTTTTTATTACATGGAGATAGAGGAAGAAACCAGTAATATTAGAATCTTTTCACAAAGCCTAGGAGGAGATGCCAAAAAATGGTTCAAAGCATTAACTCCTAATTCAATACATGACCTCCCTTCCCTATACCAAACTTTTATAAACAAATGGGAAATCCAGAAAAACCCCCTCCAAATCCTGTCTGAATACAACCTTAAAAGTAATGTAGGAGAAAGTGTGCAAGACTATTGCACCAGGTTTAATAGTGTGTATAACGCTCTCTCGCCTCACATGAAACCCCCACAAGGCCTAGCACTGGTGAAATTCCCTGAAGGTTTTGACCCAGATATGACTTTCCAATTAAGATAAAAAGACCCTGAAACCTTATAAGAAATGAAAAAAGCAGCAATTAGTGCAGAGGTAAACTTAATTGAAAAAATATCTAGGTTGAAATCAGAGAAGAGAGTAACCTATAAGGATGAAACTATGCCTTCAACCTCCTCCTTTGATTCTAAATTAGACAGCCTAATGAGGACTGTGGAGAGAATGATAGAGAAGATAAACTTAAATGAGAGGGCACCTCCTAGTGAAAGCCAAGTCAACTCCCAAAACCGAAACAAAACTCAAAACTTCAGAAGAGATACCCCTCAAATCAAACAAATGAAAAATGACCAACAAGTCAGACCTCCCTTTCAACAAAACTGTGTAGATGAGGAAGAAGGAGAAATTATAGAACTTGAGGAAAACCACATAAATCTAATAGAATCTGATAATGAAGAAGATATTTTTATCACCGAAGAAGAACAAGGATTCTCTTCCTCAAATCAAATTGACACAAACTATGAGGATTCTGAAGACTACCGCTTGGGATTTGAAAATGCCATCATGGAAATCCATAAGCAGTATGATCTTAAGAGAAAAAAATACCTAGATTCAGCCAAGCAAGACCAAATAGATGCTACTATCCGGAAAGTACCTGAAAACACCTCCAAGAAAACAACAGAGAATGTCAACACTATGGTTAATAAATCTGAAGCAAACAAAGGAAAAAATAGCCATCCAAACAATGACCTTATTTTTCCTAGTACCTCCACCATTTACCCTAAGAAGACCATTTTGTCTAAAACTCAAAATCAAGATAAAAAAATCAAGAATGTATAAAATATCATGGTTGATAAAGCTGATGTTAATATGTCCAAAACATTAGTGCCTTTCATTTTTGAGGGAGAGATTTCCAAAATCAAGATAAATATGCCCCTCATTGAACTGGTTACTCAACCCATATATAGATCTCAAATGTTGAAGGTTCTAAACATAGGAAATGATGCTGAAACTTTACACTTGGCTGATAACACACTTGAGTTGTTGTTTGGACCCAAAATAGAAGGAAAGTATCAGGAAGGAGCAGTTCCCCCTTTCAATATCAGCCTAATCATACATGACAAAATCTTACATAATGCCATGCTGGATTTCGGTGCCTCTCACGATCTCATGCCCAAAGTTGTGATGGAGAGATTAGGCCTAGAAATAAATAGACCTTACAAAGACCTATACTCCTTCGATTATAGTAGGGTCAAATGTTTGGGCCTCATCAAGGACCTTTGTGTTAACCTGGCACAAGTGCCTACAAAGAATCTAGTCATGGACATAATAGTGGGAGATATTCCTCCCAAGTATGGCATGCTCTTATCCAGATCTTGGGGAGCCAAGCTTTAGGGGAGCCTTCAACTAGATATTTCCTATGCAACCATCCCTATTTTCAACCAGACAAGAAGATTGTATCTAGAATCACATATGAAATATATGGTTAGCAATCAGGACAGACCAGACAACACTCCTCTCTATTCTATTCACTCAGATCTTGATTCTTTCATACTATATAATCAGGAAGATAATGTTGAGCAGGTATACGAAGTTGAAACACATCAAGACACACTACAACATTCAAATCAATATTTACATAGAGAACTCAGTATTCAGACCTTTAGCAATCTTGAACAAACACATCATGACAAAATAAAACTTGATTCTCTATAGACTAACAATGAAACCTTAAAACCAATGGTCATTTTGACATGCAGATAGGTTGCTCAAAGGGAGGAAAAACATCAGAAACCCAACCCTTCCCTTTTACCTATTCCAAAATTCTAAGATGCCCTCATAGGAGAAAAATCTTAGGTGATCCTAAACAAATAAATCTTGTGTTCTTACCTTATCTAGACACCTCATTATTATAGATTCTTGTTCCTCCTGAAAAGTTGTTGACCCTCACTGATGTGGCCATCAATCCTAAAGGGATGTCTGTTGAAACTGATATAGAGGGATAAAATATAGGCAGTCTAAGAAGACCCAAGGTGATTAACTTATCCAAAACTTTTCCATTACACACAAAAATCAAATACTTAAGGTTATGCAAGAAATTTCAGAATGCTCTTGTTTATAGAAGTAAAAGTTCAAAACCTGATGACATGGACATTGTTCCAAAGAGACCTTTTTCCAAGAAGAACTATGAAACCTTTTGCCAAATCCTATTACTAACTAAAAAAACCAAAGGATGCAGACTGTGTATGGACTTTAGACACTTAGGCAAACCCTCCATGGAATACAAACACCCTTTTCCCAAAATAAGTTATCTTATGCCAAAAATAGAAATTTATAACAAGGTGACTTTGATTGGTAGTGTTTCAGGTTTTCATGAGATGATACCACTTCAAATCAATCAACACAAAGACATTTTCAAAGCTCCTTGGGATGACTGCATGCTTGACCAAATTTTTCCTGGAATAAGGAAAGCTAAAGACACCTTCCAAGAGGCCACAGCTCCTATTACCAACTTTTTCACTATGATTTACATTGATGACTTTGTCATTATTTTAAGAGCTGATGAAGATGGCCTTTTTCACCTAGACAGTTTCTTTCCCTGAAACAAGGTTTGGAAACAAAAATCAAAGAGGGAATGTAAAGGAGAACTTGGCATATTTGAAAATTCTTGGCAGAAATCTTGCACCATGCCCCCAAAAATAGATAGTCATGTTCCTTATCTGCAAGAACGGAATGAAAAAGTGTTGGTAGATTATCCTGGGGAAGACAGGGTAATAAAATTCCATGGCAATTTAAATTCTTAGTTATAATTTCTCATTCATTATACATATCACTGTTTGATGAAAATATATTGAGAGAAATCACAAAAAAAATATCAAACAGAAAAATGGAAAAGAGGGAAGATTTGAAAAGAGGTAAAGCCCCATACCCAAAAAATAAAAATACTAAAAGTGTCTAAGTCTAAATACCATTAATAGAGCATAAAGGAGTCTTGTTTCAGTCATCTAGCCTAATCATGGTTGAAGCATGTTTTAAATTTATTTTTTTATAAGTTAGTGAAATATAATGGGTCAAATTGTTCAAGCTTGACTTGTCAAAAGATATATTAGATAGAAATATACTGGTTCCACATGCCTAAAACAAAACCAAAGAGAAAAATAGGGATGAGTAACAAACAATGTATCCTAGCCCTAGTTTTTCTAGTCTTGTTTTGTACAAAAATAACATTTGTGTGCAGCTCTTTTTTATGTCACAAACCCATGGTAAATCAGATTGTCTAATCCTGATTTAGCCATGTTTTCAATTTTATGTTTGTAGCCTAGTGAATAAATCCTGTCAAACAGTTTAAATTTGACAGTTGAATAGTATAGGTAGAGAATCAAAGGAGTTCATTAGCCTAATCTGAGCTCCAGGAAGACATAAGGTAGAAGTAGATAGTTTATTTTTCTTTCAAAAACAAAAAATGTCAAGGTTGCTAGTCCAAATGCACCTGAAGAATAAAAAATGTTAGGAAAGTAGGTTGGGTAGGTAGAGATGGATTTAAGATAATCGTGTCTTTCAGATTATTGATATCATAAGCTTTGAGCAAGCATCAGCAAGAGAAAGAGGTAAAAATCTTCCCAATGGATGAGGCACTAGTCTTCATAAAGCCAGAAATCTAAAATTGTGGACAACTCCTGAAAAGGAGCTGTCCTCCCCTAGTGGAGCCACTGTTAGTCATCAGTAATTTTTTCCTGCATATATGACTAAATGTTTTCCATATATTTCTAGAAAAAAAGTTCTTGAACATTGTGAGTTCTAGAAATCTCATTGCCTTCATCATCCTTAAAAATAGTTTTTCACTATTTCATCTTTCCATCATGTCTAGCATTATTTATCAGTCCCAAAAAACACCATTAGTGGTGTATGTCACTCTTCCTTTCTATATACTTTCACCTTTGACCCAAATCCTTTGTCTTGTTTTGCCTAAAAAACCCCCCACTGCTACCTAAGCCCACCAATCAAATAGCTTTGTTGTGTCTCCCCAAAATACTCTCAAACACTGATGGTCTCAAACTATCTCTGTAGACTCTTTAGATAAATCATGTACATTGTATTTTGGATCTTCAATATATCAGTCTATCATAAACTCTATCTTGCACTTGATGATCCCAAATTCTAGGTCTTAGTCCAAAAACCAAGTCCAAGGAAGCCTCCACTAGATCACCTAGGGTTTCACAAATTCATAGGGTGGATTTGGTGCCCTACAAAATCTGTTGTTCCTGTATGAAGAAACTACATTCAAAGGAGAAAAGGACAGGTGATCTTGTCCAAACTGATCAAAAATGTTACTCAAGGAAGGTTTTTGGCCTAAAAATCATGAATCTTGCAAAGGGACGGCTGCCCTTTGCTCACATTTCTGTAAGAATATCAAATGGCCATCAGCTTGACATAAGGTAAGGTAATGAGAATATTATCATTAGAAGATCATTCATAGAAAGAAGAAAGCAGCAAGCACATGTTTGATGAAAATCAGGGTTTTATGGCTATTTTGAAAAAACAATAAATCCGTACTAGGGTTGCAAGAAGCAAAGGCCACCTCTACTCTTTCAAGTGCACATTGAAGGACTTTAGCAATAATTGATGAGTTTTGAGAAGTTTCAGAGAACTTAGAAGACAGCACTATATACTTTTTCCTAAGCAGCCCTAAAACCTAACGGTTTGGGAAAGTTGACAAAACTGGTCAAAGAGTGATAGCAGAACCTCCTTCATAACAGCAGAGGGTTTCAGAGGGTTTCAAGCTGACCTCTAAGATTTGGCAAAGAGGCATTGACTCCACATCATCAAAGGTGGAAAGGATAAAGAGTATTGGTACAAAAATAAAAGGGTTTCAGGGTGCTTCAGACTAATCCTCTAAGGTTTGGCCAAAGAGGCACTAACTCCACCTCATCAAAGGTTAAAATCAAAGAGCCAAAGGGACCAAAGGAAGCAGACATAAAAACTAGTGCTCCACTTCACCAAAGGAATAATGATGATGAAGGGTATCAGCAAAAGAGACAGAAATATCAGTTCAAGGTTTGTCTCCTCAAAGAAAGGACAAAAAACATTTTTAAAGGGTCAAGGAGGCAAGCATGAAGGAAGAAATTGCCAAAGGAGGCAACTCTGGCAAACATGGGTCATTACTGATAAAATGAGTTGTCCAAGTTCAAAAGAGACAGTGATCAAAGGAAGAAATTGTGTAGGCACCTACAAAAACAAAAGTGGCCAGCAAACGCACAAAAATGGTTTAAAAAGCTCACCTCCCTCACTGAACATACATCATTTGAAAACTAATCAAAAGAACAAATAAGACTGTTACAAAGTTGCCTACAGGAAGGTTGATGAGGATAAAATAGGCCAAGTGTTTTTTCACAATTGCCCACATAAAGACTAAAAAGGTCATTGATGCTTATTGCTAGGGTTTTTCTCCCTCCAAGGGGTTTCTTTTCACTACTTCACAGAAAAACGGGACAAGATGTAAATCAAAGGAAAGAAATGGCAAAATATGACAAAATTTGATGTTTATAAGTGGTAAAAATCATGAAAGGGATTCATTTTCCAAATATAGATGAGAGGAATATTTTTTACCTCTTCAAGAAGTTTATCAATCTGAAAAGAACATTTAAAAGCTTCCTGCAAAGAAAAAGCCATTTTTGCCACCTACAGGACCAAAAGGCTAAAAGGGCACAGTGAGAAAAATAAAGAGAAAGAAAACATTATAAGAATGGGTTTTGGCTTTCAAATTTATTTTTCAAAAGGTTATAAAGATCTTTCTGAGTATTTCCCCACCTCATTTATCATTTTCAAAAGAGAGAGAACCATTGAAGGAAGTTTAAGGGTTTCTATGCAAAAATGGTAAAAATTTGTAGGCGTTGTGCACCGAGGCTGGTGCTACTCACCTGGCCATCGACGCTGCGCTTAGACGAGGTGGCTGTAGTGTTATTTAACACTGCGCTGCGCACCAGGAGCCCGGCACTATGCACCTGAGCGAGTGCTATGAAAAGGCACAGGAAGAACCTGACTGCCCACACAATTGACTTGGCGCTGCACTCCAACAGGCCTGACTGGCCCTTCTCCAACCCAAGCTAACCCAGCGCTACACTCTGACAGGCCAACCAGACCTGAACATGCAGTCGGGCAGGCACTGCGCACAGACAAAGTTTGCCCAGATTTGCTCCAAAAGGGTTCAAAATTTAAATTTTTGCCTCCAAATCTCCTACAGTCAAAGAAATAAGGTTGGTAACTCTTGTTCCCCCTTTCCAAGTGTTCTTTTCATAATCTAGGAAGGCATTGCTTGACCTAAGGTAACCAAACCCTAAGCTGCATAAAAACTAATTTTTTGACCTCTTAGCTTATGGTTTGCAAAAAGAAGGGTTATTATATATGTAAAGACACTCAGTGACCAGGAAACCAACCTCTAAAAACTAAAAACTTTCCTTGGATGCTTCATCTTGCCCTCATTTGCAAAATTTTGCCATCACATCACCCATTGCCATCCTTTGACCTAAAGGCTCTCAAACAAGTTTAAAAAGGGCCTTATGTACTAAAACCAGTCACCATGTCTGAAGAACAGATTCATACCAGCAGTGATGAAATTCAAAGGCCTACTAAGCCAAAACACAAGGGAGGAAGAGTTAATAGGTTTGAACCCTTGGACACCATTCAAATCACCTTTTCTCCAATGATACTTACCTGCTTTCAAGATTTTGGATGTTACATGTTTTGTGAGAAGATTAAGCAAGTCCAAAGCCACTCACATTTGACTAGGTTGTTCATGCTCGGTTTGCAAAATCACCAAGTCCACCTAGCAGGAGTGAACTTTGAACTCTTATCTGAATCCATTGATAAAGCCAGAGGAATTCCAAATATTGGTGAGATATGGGTTAAACAAAAGAAGTTGGACTTGAGTTATTATGAGCCATACGTCAAACCTAGCTGTCAGCAAGGCTACAAGGCCGTCTTCCCCTTTTCCCACCTGCTAGAGAGGTATGCCCTGTTGATGAGGTAGATTATCAAGTACTTAACCTATGAGGGGAGGTACTCCAGGGTTTACTCTTATCACATAAGGCTTTTGATGCACTTCACCAAGGTTAAGTTACTAAACCTACCATACTACCTATACCAGAGCATTGACAAAATGGCTTCAGTATTCAAGAAGAGGAGTTATGCCCACCAAATGCAGAGCCTTTTTCACCACTCCTTGATCAAAATGATTGTCTTACACTATTTGGAGTAGCAAGGGATCCCTTGGGAGGTTTTTATCTCTCATGATGTATTTTCCAATCCCCAAGCCTTCATTCTGCAAAATTTGCCTTCCACTTCACATCCACCTACCTCCACTCCTCCTTCATCTCCACATATGCCTTCTCCACAATGAAATTCACCTCCTATCCTTCTCCTAATGCATCAAATGAAGGGGCTGATAGTAGCCCTAATGAGGAGAAAATATATGGCAATGATGAGGAAGAAGACAATGAGGTAGAAATTGAGGTAGATGAATAAAACAAAGAAGAGGTCAGTAGCGAGCAGGAACATGATGATAGCAGCAATGAACAAGAAGGTGAGGACAGCAGAAATGAGGAGAGGGATGAAAGTGATGCAAGGGCAGAAAACAGTGATACAAATACAGAGCTTAATCAAGAAGATGATGAGGAAAGTGAAGAAAACAACAGGGCAAAAATAGAGCCTAATGATGAAGAAGATGATGATGACATAGAGGAAGAGGATGAACATGGCAGCCCTAAAGAGAAAGACAGTGATGAAGAGGAGAAAAACAGTGAAAATGATGATGTCTACTCAACTTAGTGTTCCTAAATTGATGTCATAAATTTTCAACCAGGGCTAGTAAACTGTTGAAGTGAAGTGCACTATATGTGCCTAGGTATCTTCTTCCTACTTCGTTGTGTTTAGTGTTTTTCTAGTGTTTTTGGTTTTGTATTTTTTTTTAAGAGGAAAAGAGCTAAATTGTTGGCAAAGAGAAGTTACTGATCATACTAAAACAAAACAAAATATACTCTAAACTGTGTATGACACCTAAGAACAAAAAATGCTAATCCACAAATTGCAAAGCTTGACAAGGAAAGTAACTCATAACATTAACTCAGTCCAATTCATTTAATTATAAATATGTTGGAACAACTTGAGAAATGGATAAGTTTGATATAATGAAGTTCTCTATAGTAAACAACAACTTACAATATTACAGAGAAAATTTCATCCATAGTTAGAAATTTGTTGGAACAATTTGAGAAAAGATTATCTGCAACATTGTAAGGAACCCTATGCTAAAATGACTTATGACACTAAAATTAACCCATTCTGCCACTCAAAATGTTACTATTAAGCCTCATTCAAGGGTTAGAGATCTCTTGGAATAGCTTTGGAAAAAGTTTGTTTGTAAAATTATGAGAATTTTCAAAACAGTCAAGAACTCAAAATGATATAGATAATTCTTGTCCATATGATAATGATGTGTTAGAAGAGATTAAGAACAAGAGCAGTTTGTAAATAATGAAGGCCTTTTAAGTCTAATTTAAGAGGACTAGAATACAATTAATAAAACTTGAAATACAATGAACAGAACTGAACTAGAATGCAATTAACCTCCAAAGTATTATAGCTCTATCTCATTCACATGTTAGTGATATATTGGAATAGTTCATAAGAATGAGATTGACTGTAACATTCGATGTAAGTGAACATAAAACATGAATTTCAAAAAACTGCCTAAATTAGGAACAAAACAGAGCTAAAGTCACTTATCTAGAAAATATGCACAAAGCCTTTCGGACAGTAGGGGCCCTCTACCATCAGATTGGCACATGAATCTCCTCAAGATTGCTTCAGATCATGCATTAAAGTTGTACTTCTTTCAGTAAAGGAGAACGCTTCAGAAACAGAGTATTACAGTTTTGGAAAACTTAACAACAAAACATCAACTAACTAACTGTCTCTCGGTTCACCGAGTTATTTTTATAAGAAAAATACATAACTGTCATTGAGAAGAAATAGGGATAGGTGTCTTTTTCAATCAAAATCGAATTAGAACTCCTGTTGAGGCTTCATACTTTGCTGAAGACATCTGTAGAGTCCTTGTCTTGGTAGAAGTCTACTTCTTAGTTTTGGTTTCCTCCACGTGCATAACCACTTGCAGATTTTTGCTCAGACTTCGTAGAGGACAAGGAATGATGAAGGTGAGTTTTGGAATTCAACCATATGTGTTTTTCCTTTAAGTGACACCTGTAACCTGTGTGAACATAAAGATAACTGTGTAATCTGAGACTAGCTACAGAATGGTTGCATTCTGTAGCTAAGTCTAGTCAAAAATTACTACAACAACAAAACCACAAAAGTATAGTAAGTCAGTCATTGCATGCATTCTTAAAGTGACTTTAATCAATCCTATTGATCTTTTAAGCATATCACTGATAAAGGACAAATGGAATGAAGTGAAATTTGGTGAAAGGAAAGGACATCTTTGGGGCTCAACAGATGACACTCATAAAACAATGTCAAATGCAAAAAATAGTGTTGATGATGAGCAAGATGACAACCAAAGGGATTATGAAAAGAACCATGAAGATGACAGTCAGCAGGAGAGTGTAAAAGAAAGGAAAGACAATGATGAATTTGAATATGACAGTGAGCCCAATCATAGTGACAAAAGTGCTAAAATAAATAAAGAAAATGAAAATGAAGAGACGGAGGGAGAGGATGAAGAAATTGAAGACCAAGAGCAGATAACTGATGAGGCTGAAACAAAACTTGAAGATGAAGGCATTGACCAAGACAGTGATACAAATGAGGCAGTCACTAACAAGAAAGGAAATAGTCATGACAGTCATGACAGCTGTCATGACACTAATCAGCCTCTAAATGATCAAGGAACTCAAAGTGATAATGCTGAAAGTGACAAAGAAGAAAACCTTAGTGAAGGACAAAGCCAAGATGAGGCAAGTGAGGAGGATAGTGGTCAGTTTGAGAGCCAAGATGTCAGTGAAGAAAATAGTGAGGAAAGCAAGGATGTTGATGAGGTTTAAGGTCAAGAAATCAGTGACCCAATGGAGTATACAGTCACTCATGAAAGCCATGACAAAGATTAAAAGGCTTGTGACTTCATCAAGGATCAAGGCACCCTCATCACTCCTCTCACATGCACCTATCACAGAGGCAAAAGAGATGTGTTTTCTGCCTCAAAAAGGCAAAGGGCCATCTCTCCTCCAGCTATCAAGAAGAAATACAAAGGCAAGGAAAAGATAGACAAAAGTGAGCAACAAGTCCATGTAAGGAGAATAAAAAGGATCAAGAGGACTTCTCAAGGGCCTCAATTCATTGATTTAGACAGTGACACTAAGGACAAGGAGATGAACATAAGATTGCTTCTCTTGGATAAATATGCTCAACTTCAGGAGTGGGAAAGAGACTTTGAGATGGCACAACGTGTCATCCACTATTACAAAGAGGAGCATAATCATTTCAAGGAGGTGAAGAGAGGCCTTGCCTTACAAAAGAAAATGACAAAGCATTATGCAAGGAAGAACATGCTTGCTTGTACCAAACTAAGGAAGGCCCTCATAGAAATAGAAGACCTAAAAAGAGGAAAATTGCAGGACAACCTTTGAATTTTGGTTGAGGCTTATTAACAGGTCTCCAAGACCTCTTGAGGGACCTCTCCACAAATTTTGAGGCAAATTGGACAGCTTTTTGTTTTTTCCAAATTTTGACCCCTTGGAGCGCAGAACCCTAAGCGCTACGCACAAAATTGGTACATCCTCAGCTCCCAAAGTTTTCATTTTTGGATTTTTCACATCACCAACAGTCTGCTCACCAATTTTTAGATCATTCGGAGCATTTTTACCCCCTCAAAATGTCAAACAACATCAAACATTTGACCTTTCTGCCTCATTTTCAGACCAGGCGCTGCGCACAAAGTAGTGTTGGGAGATTTGATTCTTGGAAAGGAAACTAGAATCCACTCAGCACAACGCAAGAATTTCTGGAAAGTATACTCATTATACTTTCCAACAGGCCATCATGGAGCCAAATCTGATGTCGAGAAGGGGTCCAAAACTCAGCTGCAAGAGACCCTATTTTCTGCTGAAGTGGTGCTACGCACAGAGGCTGCCTAGTGTGTTTTGGACCAAAAGTCAACAAAACACACTCATTTATTGCAAATAGATATTTTTGAGTTTTTTGAGACAAATTAAGCTATAATTAGATGCAAATAATTATTTTAGCGTTTATTTCTTGGGATATTATGTGCCTTGGGCGTTGCATGGTCTCTTGGCCATAAATGATATCTATGACTATATTTGACATTTTCCTACCACATTTAGGGTTTTAGTCCTAATTTTCTCCATAAATAGAGCATGAGGCCCCTATGTATTTTATTGGCATTTGATGAGCTTGAAGAGCAATATACATGGTTTCATGAGCTTGGAGAAGAAATTTCTTTTGTGAAGTGGATGAATGGCTTGCTTGGCTTGATTATGGAGAAGCTTGTTTGCAGGATTCCATAGCTTGGTGAATGGTGATGTTTTCCTAATTTTTCTATTGTTTCCTTTGTTATCATTATGTTTCATGTTTATTAGCTACTATTAAATAGAAATTTCTTTGAGGCACCTCAGTCCTCCTATTTGTTATAGCCTCTATGTTTTCTCTTTTGGCCATCTTAAGGAATTCTTTACTGCTCCTTAGGTCCACCAAAAATTGTTTTTTGTTTCATGTATGGTTAGTATGCTAGCTTACAAGTAAGATTCATGGTATTCCCTGCTTATTTGAATTTTTCAAAACCCTATCTTGAAGCCTTTCTATGAAATATTGATTGTTAGGTTAATTCAAAGAGGTCTCGTTCGACCTTACCCTTTGTCCATGCTTGCAAACTTGTTTCAGAGTTCCCAATAACTTGATATGTGATGTTTAGGAGCTCCCTCTCCATAAATTGAGTTATTTGTATTGTCTTATGTGTTTTCCCAAAATCTGAAGGTGATTTTCTAAATTTAGAAGCTCTTATGCTCTCTATGTATCACTGGAATGTTTTTATTGAATGTTTATTAGTTTATATTATGGTTTATTGAGCTTGATGGTTTTCCCTACCTCATGGACTGTAAATTTTAAACTATACATGTTTAAGACCTCTTATTCTTTCCCAAACTTAATGTTCACTACACCTCATACATCACCTTAAGGATCCATCGACCTTTCTAAATTGGGCCTGCAACACACTCTATCTCATCATTTAGACACTCTTGACTTTCACTTGACTCCATATCCCAATGGCTTTGACATACTCTCACTCCACCTATTCCATTTGACCATCTTTCCCAACCAAAACAATCAACAAACCCTACACCTAATAACTAGCCTAAAATCAAAACCCTAAAGCAAAATGAACACATCCTTTGCACCCAATAGAGAGATCCCTCTCTGATTCCAGGAAGGCTAGGTCCTTGGACTCTAAAGCTTGGTTCCCTTTTACCCTGTCATTTGGTCTCCCAATCTGCCAAATCATGGGACCCTAACAAAGACAATAGGCAAACAGCAGGAGTGAGGTGCCTCAAACAACATTTATCATCCTATACTCTTCTAAGCTATTGCAATATAGAAAGATGGACATATGATCAACTAGAAAACATGAACAAATAAGAGATACATCACCATTAACTAAACTCAGGGATCCTGCAAGCAAGCCTTCATCAACATCAATCAAGGCAAATCATCCACAACCTCCACAACACCAAATTGCTCTTCAACTTCCAAAAACCATGTATTGCTCTCAAACACATCAAAATTCCACCATTAAAATGAATCCTCATGATTTATATAACAAGCAAGGAGGAGAAAATCCTAATCAAGAATTTATAATTCTATTGGCTAATCAGAAGTATCTCTATTGTCCTTGAGGCCTTGCAAGGCCCAAGGCACAAAAATATCTAAAATAAATATCTTTTCGGCCATTTTTAGCAATTAAATTTACCTTTAGGCTCTAAAAATCCTCCAAAAACTTTCCAAACGCACATTTTGACTTTTCAACCACAGGAGCGTAGCACTCTATGTCAAATTTGAATTTGCATGCCAGGAGCGTAGCACAGGAACAGAAAAAATGGGTCTTCTTACAGCAGTGTTTTGAAGACCTTCCCGATGTCGGATAAGGCTCCATGAAGGCTTGTTCTAAATCCCTTGAAGTCTACTTTCCATATCTATCCTTGGTTTTCTGATCGGACCTCTGCAACCTGTCCAAAAAGTGAAAATGCCAAGACTGGTAGGAGCGCAGCACATGTCCTGAAAAGCAGGCAGAATGGTGAAAAATTGGGTGTTTTTTACCCTTTTGGAGGACCAAAACAACTCCAATTGATCTGAAAATTAGTGTGAATTCTTATCTCATGATGAGGAATCCAAAAATGCAAGCCTTCCCTCCTAAATATTCCCTGAAAAAAATCGTAGCACCAGGTGTGCTGTGCTCCTAGCCTCAAAATTTGCAAAAAACAAAAGCTTGTCCAATTTCTCCCAAATTTGGTGGATAAGTGACTCATGGGTCCTGGGAGACCTGTAGAGAATTTTGAGCCAAAATACCAAGGCTAGCTTGGTCCTTTTCCTCCTTTAGTGCTTGGATCTCAATTTTGGCCCTTTTGATTTCTTGCCTTGCAAATCGGTCTCTTTGAGCATAATGCTTAGCCATTCTTCTTTCTAGATCCAAGTCTTTATTTGCCTTCTCTAGCTTGGCCTCAAGGTGTATGTTAGCCCTCTCTAGCCATGATTCCCTATCATGTTCAATTTCTAGTGCAGTGAGTTCTTGGAGAGAAAGTTGTTCCGCTTGGGCCGATTCTTCTTCTCTCTACTTTGCCAATGCTTTCCTAAGACCCATAGTTCTAGGTCTCCTTCTAGATTGACCTTCCTCATCACTACTCTCCTCATAAGCTCCCATGAATTCTGCCAACTTCACCTGTGCCCTTTGAGCCTCTTTCCGATACCTGAGTGTTCTTTTTTCATGGATGGCTTTTTGGGCACTCATTTTCTTGTTTTGCATCTGATAAAAGTGAATGACATCTCTTTCTCTTTCTAATTCAGCTTCCAATTCCTTGATTTGTGCATCCCAGTCTTGGAGAAGAGAGTTTGAAATTATTGTTTCATTCTCATCATCATTGTCTATGTGAATAATTTCAAATTCCCTCTCTTCTTCATGATTTTCCTCTTCCTCTTTCATTTTTTTCTTACCTTTATCAATCTTTTAAGTTGAGGAAGATGGCATGGCCCCTTGCCCTTTGGAGGCAGAAAACACATGCCTCTCTCCTCTTTGATAGGTAAGAGGGAAAGGTGCAGCAAGTTTCATTTGAATACCTTGATCATTGGTGACCTTAGGGTTGTTTGTCTTCTCATTGATGATCTATGTATGTGTGTCTTCCTCACTTCGCTCTTGACTGCCTACTTGAGAGGAATTTTCATTTTCTCTCATGCTAGTATCACTATCAAGATTTTCATGATTGTCATCCTTTGTATTTGCAACATTAGATGTGTCTTCATCATTGCTTTGTACATCTGTACCTTCATGACTGCCCTCCTCTTCATGATTTGGCCCACTGTCCTCACTTTCAAACTCTGCCTCTTTATCACTACTTGCATTTTTTGTGGGGTCACTGTTATAAGCACTTTCATTATTCTCTCCTTTACTTTTATTTTCAATTTCTTCCTCATTATGTGAGTTTTCTTCACTTTTTTTTCCCATTGTTTTCTTTGTCTTGTCCACTGCAATTACCTTCAAAAACTGTCTCTTCTCTACGGTTATATTCATCTTTGTCACTGCTCCTTTTATCAGCGTTATTGGGCTCACAGTTTTCTTCTTTACCTTCATCATTTTGCTCATCAAAATTTGCCTCTGTCCTTGGGATGTCATTGATTTCCTCATCCTCATCTAGCTCACTGCCTTTGCCTTCTTCTTCACTTTTTGTTTCACTGCCTTTGTCACTACTTTCTTCTTCATCAACACTTTCTTCTTTGTCTTCTTCCTCACCACTTTCTTCATTGTCTTCTTCCTCATTGTCATCACTTTCTTCATGACTGCCATGTTCATCTTGGTCACTGTTTTCTTCCTCTTTGTCATCACTATCTTATTTGTTACCTTCTTCATCATTTAGCCCACTGCTTTTGTCATTGTCTTCCTTACTGCTTTCATCTGCCTCCTCTTCATTGTCCTTGGTATCTTCTCCATAATTTTCACTTTCTTCACTTTTATTTTCTTCCTCTTTATCACTTGTTTCTTCTCCTTGACTGTCATTTTCTTCGTGACTATTATGTTCCTCCTTGTCACTTCTTTCTTCATGTTCTGAGGATTTAGGGGAAGGTGAAAGAGGGAGGTTTGTTTTGGGAGAGGATTCATGTGAAGAGGATGAATCATGATCAATGGAGGGTGATGGAGGTGTGGGAGGAGGAATTTGAGATGATGATGGTAAACTTTGCAGAGGAAGAGGTTGTGGGTTTGTGAAAACATCATGGGCGATGAAAACTTCCCATGGGATGCCTTGTTGCTCTAATTAGTGTAAGATAATCATCTTGATAAGGGAATGATGAAAAAGACTTGACATTTTTTGGGAGGGAGGCCTCTTTTGCACAATGGATGACATTTTATCAATACTTTTACAAAGGTAGTAGGGAAAATGAAGCAGTTTGGCTTTAATAAAATGCATGAGTAGTCTTATGTGGTAGGAATAGATCCTAGAAAACCTACCCTCACATGTGAAGTATTTCATAATGATTTTCATTAAAGGATCATATCTATCCAACAAATGAGAAAAGGGGAAAATGGTCTTGCAATCAGCTTCGCAACTTGGTTTTAAGAAGGGTTGATAATGGCTTAGGTCTAGTTACACCTGTTTGAACCGTTTTTATCCCATGCAAGGTATTCCAATGGTCATAGAGATTGCATTGGTGGTCAGGTCAAAATTCACTCCAGCTAGATGTACTTGGTGGTCATGGAGGTTAAGGACAAAAAGTTTGGTCAACTGAGGGTGGCTTTGGACTCTCTGCACTTTCTCACAGAGCCCATAGCATCATACTTCTTGGAAATATGAAACTATAGTAGGAGAGGTTGTCAATTCTTTAGTGTTTATAGGCTCAAACCTATTTGCTTTCCCACCCTTCCTCTGCTATTCTCTAGGCCTTTGGCTTCTCTCGCCACTATCAACATTACCTTCTCTAGGCAGTTTGTCTTTCTCCCTTACCTTGAAATCAAAAACTTGAAACCACTTGTGGAATGATATGAAGAAGATGAGTGAGATGGTGAGGATGCAGTGGTATCAAGGCTTAACAGTGTTGAGGTTAATTGTGCAAATGGAGAGGTTTATTTGGCAGGAAAACTACTTTAGCATGGAGACCAAGTATTTCCTTCGCCTAGGGTTCCTATCTCTCTTTCTAAATTTACCCTTTAGAAATAGCATGAGAGGGGGTATAAAAAATAAATACCTGTTATAGAAACCTTGAGGAGTGCCCAGCAAAAATTTGGAGAGTTTCTGAGGCGGTTGGATGGCTTGAAACAACTTAAAAATCTCACTGGTTGAACGTGCAGCACAGGAGCGTAGTGTGTGTCAGTCTTGTCCTAATGAACGCATAGTCGAGTGGCCTCTGCATGCAGGGTTGGGTAGCTCTGAAGGGACAGCAGGAGCGCAGCATGGTCGGGGTCTGAACGATCAGTTGGGTCCTCCTGCATGCCTAAGTGCGCAACGCGGCAGACCCTGAATAGGTGGGCACGTAGCAGTGTTGAGTTTTCGGGCGGTCGTGCACGACGTTTAATGCAGCGCCAAGGCTATCGAGTGGAATCTTCATGCCCCTGCGCTTAGCAAGGTAGACCCTGCACGGGCTATCGAGTCCTCCGGGTGGAGAGTGCATGCATAAGAACGTAGCAGTTCAGGCGCCTCTGCACGAAGTGTCGGGCGATGGCCCTGTGCGTAGTGCTGTGCTACAGGCACGCAGAACCTCTTGGAAAATACACTAGCAGCCTACAGGTGCTTAGCGCAACTTCACAGGAGCGCAGCGTGAGATTTTTCTGCCCAAAAACTCTGCCAGAAACCTGAAAACAATGAAAATCCTCCACTCTTTTTGCATATGAAGAAATGATGTTTGAGTGATGAAACTTGTGGGGCTTTTATACCCTTCAAAAATTAAAAACAATTAAGATCAAGAACCCACTTTAGTGATGTTTTTTGTTGGTCTTTTATCTCCTTTGCTAATATTTCCTTTTTCCTTTTACAGGTGGTGTTTTAAGCAATAAAGTGGTCTTTGTGGGTGATCCTTTTTTTTAAAAGTGATTTCATTCTCTCTTTGGCCAATGATTTTTTAGAAGCATGATGAATCTGTCCTATATAGAAACCTTAGCCTTTTGGTCAATTTTATCATTACCTTCTTTAGGCCATTTCTGCTTGTTGGTGGTGTCATAAAAGCAATGTTTTTTATCCTTACACTTCCTTTGGAGTGTGGAACTTTTAAACCCTCAGCAGCAGCACTTAGGCTCTATTTGATTTCTTATTTGACTTTTAGCTTCTTGCTCTCTTTTTGTGATTATTTTGTAGACCTGTGACTGTTCTTGAGGATTTTAAGCAGCCTTCACACTGATACTCTCTACAACTTGTCCTTTGCTGTAGTGAAAACTGTTATTTTGACAAGCCATAAAGGTTGTTGTGGTTCCTATGATTTGGAAGATTTGGCAATACCAAATGATAAGAAAACATAAAACCACTTTGGGATCTCAAGATCTAGCCCTCCTAGATCCAAAGAGGGATCTCTCTATAAAAGAAAAGAAATATATATCTTTGGAACTAAATTTTAAGGTATTAGGCTAGTTATAGGGCACAAGGGTTGTTGTTTTGTTTTGTTTGGTTGTTTGGTTGGGAAACATGAAATAAGGGTTCAAAATGAGGTAAAGAAGTGAGTAAAGAAGGATATTTGGCAATGGGAAGATAATTCAAAGAAAACTCAAGTCCATTGGGCAATGGGGTCATAAAAGGGTTTACTTGCAATTCAGTATCCAAGGCTTTCAAATAGGCTAGTCATCTAAATCATAGGATCTTATAAGATGATAGTAATGGGATGAAATGATAAATAAATGAAGGCGAACGACAAGGAAACCTTCCAAGGTGACCACTTAAGAGAAAATATAGGGATAGGGAATGCCTTAACCATCTATGATCAAACTCCTATGAGGCTAACTCTTCAGACAAAAGAAAACATTGAAGATTTGACACAAATCGAAAGCCTAATATCAGAGAAAGACTTCTAACTTTCAATGCTTTTGACATTCAACTTAAGGGATCTTAGAAAGGCAAACTTTGGGAAAGGACCCTAGTGAGACAGAACTAACTCTAAATCTCCCAATTTCCCCATTCTTTCATCTAAAACCAGACAAGAACATCTAAAAACAGACTCTAAATTCATACATCATCAAGCATGGATAAAACCAACTACTGTACTGGTTAAATTATCTTGAATTTGTTCTTAGATTACACAATTAGCAGAAAACATCAAAGATAAGAAGAGCAAGAAGCATTAGGGTAATTTACAGTAGTATATCCTAAGCTCGACTACTAATTCTTATCAGAGAAATGAAATGTGATGCATAACAGAGGGGAAAACAATAAAATATAGAACACTTCACCACTGATTTGGATCAGGATCCAATGAACATGCTTGTCATATTAAAGAGCAATACCAGTCACATACATCATTGTCCAACAGCTTGATATCAGTCTGAAATCATCTCCCAGCCTATTTTACAACTAATACACAGAAACTCTACCTCAGTGAAATAGCTTACAATCCACGATTAACCAACATTTACAATGTATTTCTGAAGAGTTCTTATAGCTAAAAGAGTGGTTGTGGAGGTAGATAGAACTTTAAATGAAACATTAAAACAGAGGAAGAAAGTGCTTTAGGCCCATTCTGTTTTAATATCCCATATTGACTTTTAGTACTCTTTGGATGAATTAGTGATCTTCGACAGGCTGATAATAACTCCGAAGGTATGTTCTTGAAGTACTTCTGGTTGTTTTTTACTCTGTAGTACTCTGGGAGAAGTAAGGCAAATAAATGACTTCAGGCCTGCCATACTGTGTAACTAATGCTCTAGCAGTCCTAGGACTACTGTCAGGGTGGTGATCTTCTCAAGAACATAGATGGAGAATAAAAAACATTATGGGAACTCGTCCTTTCTTGGGAAAGAACATTCTGCTGATGCGAAACACTGATGTGGCTTGTTTCATGTGCTTTAGGCCTTATTAGGCCTTCTGGGTCATTCATAAAATCTTCAATCTGTATTTTCACCCTCTAACACTGGATTAAAGCGTTAAATTTTCAATAATGGGCTTTAAATATTTTTACACTGTCACTGATACTCTTTGTCGCTTCTGTGGACTATCTCTGTCTGTGGATATGCAAGTTTAATGGTGCTGGAGGTTTTTGACAAAGTTGAACACTGATCTTTTATAAAAACACATGTTTAAAACCCCTCTCAGGAGTCTTTCCTGTGATCCCTGGCTCTGAGTAAGCTTTCTCTGTGCTCTGTGTCACCATGATAGTGACTGTGAGAAAGAACGGTTTTCATCGTCTGTAACCCTGCAAAACACAATAAACTTTGTTAAGAAAAATTCTTGGGAGTGGAGGTGGATGCTGTGGAGGTTCGTGGAGGATGGAGGCGCAGTGACGGAAATGGTGGATGCAGGTGAAAAACGGTTGAAAACCATGCAGAATGGAGGAGAAACTCATCTGATGGAGGTCTGGTGTGCAGACGGTTCTGGACCATTGGATTAGATCAGATGGTGGTGATCAATGGTCAGGATTCACTAGTGGGGTCATTTGGAAGAGTTAGATGGAATGAAATAAATTTAGTGTAGAACACCAAAGTTTAGTGTTTGGGTGAATTATAAAGGAAAAGGGTTAAAATGCAGGAGATCGGAGCCTTTGGTGGTGGGACCCGAAGGGCGGAAAGCGATTTGAATGTGGACCGTCGGATCACGGGAAGAGATCAACGGCGGAGATCTTCCAATGAAACCATTGGATGCTCCAATGAAAGAAATGTGGATGGAATGTGATGTAATATGAGCTGTCGATCTAGATCATATCAACGGTTGAGATTGAAAGGAGGATTATATAGGGGAGGGGCGGTTTTTCGAAGAAAACTGCTGTTTTCACGCAGCTTTGGAGTAGTTTTGAAAATTTCCCAGAAAAACATGATATTCCTTGCCACCTGAAACGTGTCCCTTCTAAAACCACTTCTATCGCGTAAATTTGAAGTTTTAAACCTCGGGCATAGAAATTACGCGATATGCATTTTCGGCCGTTGGATAGGAGGGCGGAAGATCTAACGGTCCAGGATTTGCGCAATAAAAGTTAAGATGCGTGGGCGGAAAGGTGGGGGAAAGCCAATGGCGGATTAAATCCTAACCATTGGATCTGAGGATCAGACGATGGAGATTTAATCGGGAACTGGCAGCACAAGTGGGTAGAGTCAAAGGCGAGTTCATTGTGGACCGTCAGATCTGTTGAATGGACAGTCAGGGTCAAAGGAGGGAGCACCAATTTTCCAAACGGAAAAAGGTTAGATGGATGGGTGGAACGAATACTGACTGTTGGATCTATTGGGATGGATGGCGGAGATTAAGCCGGAGATCAGCGGAACAGTGAAACGGTGGAAGGGGAAGGTGGGGCGCGATGCAAACTGGACCGTCAGATTTGGAGGAATGGACAGTGGAGATTTAATCGGATAAGAGAAAGGCAGGGGGCAAAAACTCCATGGTTCACTGATCTTGTGATTTTCGATTTAGCGTGGACCATTGGATCACGAAAGAGGTCAATGGTGGAGATCTGATCGGAGGGGGGAATGATGGGGGGCACAAGAAGTGGAGCGCGATTAAATCTGGGCCATTGGTTCTTGTGTATTCAATGGTCCAGATTAAATTGGCGGAGCGATGATGGGCTCTGTGAACAAAAGCACGGACGAATCCCGACCATTGGTTCTTGTGGATTCAACGGCCAGGATCTAATCGAAGAGTCGGTCATCGGGGAGAAAGAAGAGTGGTAACGCTGGGTTAGCGTGATGCGATTTTACGCTAGCCGTTGGATCTAGAAAGGGATCAACGGTGGATATATAATCAGAGGAGCATTGGAAAGGTGTGATGGGTGCAGTGAGATATTAGCACTGACCGTTAGGTCTGTAAATATCAACGGTTAATATTGCAGCGGATGGCTGATAGAACAAATTGTCATCGCATCGGAAAATTTAAATTAACAAAGGGAAAAGGCCAAAGGGAAGCTCCGATTGCGATTAGCACCCCGGGGCTTAGCGCCTGGTCCTAGGCGCGGGTTATATGCGAGTAAGGGACTAAGGGCTAGGCCAAAAGGGGCTAAAGCCTATTATAAGGTAAAAAGTGGGTTTCTAGGCCAAAAACAGAGTTTTTAAGGCTAAATGGTGGGTTTCGGTAAAGGGAAAAAGGGATTTTTAAACCAAATGAAAGGAGCCATAAGGTTTTAAAAGGGGAATTTGATGGTTTAGAGGGCTAAGGAGGGGATTTTGAGGGTTTTTTGGGGAAATTTTGTGAAGGGAAAAAGAGGTGAAAATGGGGAATTTGCAGGGATAAAATGGAGCAAATGGAGGCTTTTCTAAGCAAATTTATTTTACAAACAGTGAGGCTTTTTAAATGGAAACAGCAGTTAGGGCTCTTCAAAATATAAAAAACACATGGAGGCTTCAAGAATGATAGGTTTTCAAAGGAAATGTATCTCTTGAAGGCTTAGAAACAAATTTAGCCACCTGTTTGCTATGTCAAAATTTTATAGGTGGCTAACAGTGGCTCCACATGGTGATGGTATCTTCTTGAAGCTGTCAAGAACTTCAGAAATAATCTTTGGAAGTAGGCCAGATGCCTGATCTTTAAACATATTTCTTCTTATTTGATCATCTGCTACAAACATGATGGATATTAAGTCAGCAGAAAACATTTTCCCAAACAATCTACCTACCCATCCTACAGTCCTAACATTTTTTCTTCAAGGTGCATTTAGACTTGCAAACCTTGAAAGCAGAAAACACTAATCTAATTCTACCCTTATTCCTCCATGAGACCAGATTAGACAATTGGTCTCATAGCTTCTCTACCTACACTAATATCTGCTAGGATTAAACTGTCTAGCAGATTTCATTCTCTACATTCTACAACATAAATTTAAAAATAGCCAAACCAGGGATAGACTGTCTGGTTTGCTTTGGGTCCATGGCATAAAGATAGCTTCACATTAACTGAACTTTGCAAAAAATTGAAATCAAAATTTGAAGGCTTGAAATTGTGAAACTTTAGAGCATCCTTCTTTTCTTGTTACTCAGATTTTAAGCTTGTTAGAGTCACTTTTCCTCTTCATTTAGGCTCTGGTTTTGAGCTTGTTAGAGCTGATTCTTTTTCTTTCTTTGCTGGTTCAGGTTTTGAGCATATTAGAACCAGCTTTTCCCTTTCTTTGGCTCAGGTTTTGAGCTGATTTGAGCCATTCTTTGGAATTTCAGAGGTTCAAGTCTTGAGCTTGTCTGAACCTTTTCTTCCTCTTTATATGTATATGTATATGTATATGTATATGTATATGTATATGTATATGTATATGTATATGTATATGTATATGTATATGTATATGTATATATATATATATATATATATATATATATATATAACTGAACAAAGCAATGGTATTTACAATGGAAGTGAGCACTTTAAACTGGAACTCAGCAGTAATAGTGCTTGAGCATCTTGCCATTGACAGGACCCCCAAACAGATCTATGCCATCTAATTCTTGCAGAAAAAAAAAGGCATTGGGACCAATGGTGGATTGGATGATGTAAGGACCTTGCCACAAACTGTCAAATTTTCCATGCTTTCCTTTGTCCTCTCTCATCAAGTCCCACTTAAGCACCTTGTCTCCAATTTTGAAGTCACAAGCTTTTGTTCTTTTATCAAACAATTTTTTGATGTTCTCTTGCACTTTTTGAGCTCTGTTGTAGACCTCTTCTCTTGTTTGCTGGAGATGGATCGTTTGATTGATCCTCCTTACCATGTTGTCCTCTTCTGACTGTATTTCTTGGACTAATTTTATCACGGGTACCCCTATGCTGGTGGGGAACACTGCATCTTCTCCATAGACTAGTTGTTATGGGGACATTCCGATGGATTTCTTTGTTGTTAATCTGTCAGCCCATAAAGCATGCACTAACTTTTTATGCCATGATTTCTTATTCTCTTCAAGCAGCTTCTTAATGATGGTCACCAAAATTTTATTTGATGATTCTGCTAGCCCATTACCTTGTGGGTAATAAGCAGTAGAATGACCAAGTGCAATCTAATACCTGTGACAAAAATCAATCGTCTTTTTGGAACCAAAAGCAGCAGCATTATCAGTAATAATCTTCCTAGGGCAGCCAAATCTAGATAGGATATGCTCTTCAAGGAATTTAATGATAACAGAATCTGTAGCATTCCTAGAAGGTATGGCCTATATCCATTTTGTGAAATATTTTGTGGCTGTGAGAATCCATTTGTGTTGGGCAGAGGAATCAAGATGGATTTCTCCTAAGAAATCTAGGCCCCACTGTTGAAAAGGGGCTTCAACAATGATGGGTTGTAATGGTAAAGGGAGGAGTTTTCTTTTGCCCTCAAATATTTGGCACTTATGGCATGAAACTATCATTTTATGTACATATTGGAAAAGTGTGGGCCAGTAAAAGCCAGCCCTAAGGATTTTGTTGGCTGTGGTTTTCCAGTATAAATTACCTCCACACTCCCCTTCATGGAACTCATTTTTGACCCTCTCTGCATCAACTTCAAGCAGACATTTAAGCAACAAACCATTTTCATTTTTCCAGTATAAACATTCATTTAAAATGCAATAATTTCTGGCTTTTAACTTTAGAAACCTTGCTTTTGTCTTTGATAAATCAGGAGGAGCATTAAGATTTGTAAGCACATACAAGATGTCAGCATACCAAGGTGAGTTTTGGAATTGTTCTTCAACAGTAGGAGCAGGAAATCCTTCATGTTCATCCAAGGCATCTACCATGTTTATGTCAAGGGCTTGTAAGTTAGATTCAGCCATTAATTGTGCCAAGCCTTGACCCTTGATGAGTCTTGTGGGTTTGATCTCCAAATCATACTCTAATATTACAGCAATCCATTTACCTCGTTTTCCATCTAGATCTTGTGACAAAATATCTTTCACCACTATGTTAGGCACATAAGAAATGATGTGAGAATGCAGAATATACACCCTGAAATATTTTAAGGTCTTTACCAAAGCATAAGCCTGCTTTTCCATTATATTATATTTCAAGGGTGCGTCCCTCAATGCTTTGCTAAAGAAAGCGATTGGCTATTCATGGCCTTCTGGGTTTTTCTGCAACAAAACTATAGCCACGGTATGCTCTGAAGCAAAGGAGAAAATTAGGAAATCTTTTGTGAAATCTGGGCTGATTAGAACTGGTGCTCGGGCAAGGGAAAGTTTCACCAATTCGAAGGATTTTTTGGCTTCTGGAGTCCACTTAACTCCCACTTCTTTTTTCAGCATGTTTGTCATATTTCTCAGGAGTTCTTCTAAGTTGGTAATAAACCTCCTTAAGAAGTTAATTTTCCCAATAGAGGACTGTAGTTCTTTTATGTTTCTTGGGTAGCTAATCTGCAGTATTCCCTCAACTTATTTTGGGTTTATTTTAATCCCCTTTTCTGATATAATATGGCCCAGGAGCTTACCTTCTTGGAGGCCAAATACATTCTTTTTGGGATTTAAAGATAGCCCGAACCTTCTGCACTTTTCAAAAACCTTTCTCAGATGTTTAAGGTGCTCTTCATCAGTTTTGGAATAAACGTTTATGTCATCAAGGTAGATTACGATGAAGTGACCTATTTCCTTTGGAAATGCTATGTCCATAGCTCTTTGGAAGGTTTCACCAGCGTTCATTAGTCCAAAAGGAATTTTCACGTACATGAAAGTGCCCCATGGAGTGGTGAAATTTGTTTTTAGTTGATCTTCTGGGAGTACTAAGACCTGGTTATACCCTGAAAAACCATCTAACAGAGAAATCCTCTTTGCACCAACTACCCTTTGTAGGATGTGTTCCATCTTGGGTAAAGGGTAATTGTCCTTTAGGGAGGCTCTGTTAAGGTTTCTAATGTCGATGCATAGTCTGATTTCTCCCGTCTTTTTCCTTACAGCTACAAGGTTAGAAACCCAATCCGAAAACCTCATAGGCACTATTATTCCTGCCTCATACATTTTCTTGATTTCCTTTTCTACAAGAGGCAATTTCACTGGGTTAATTCTGCGCAGTTCTTGCCTAAAGGGTTTTTGGTTTTCTTTCAGTGGGATCTTATGTTGGATAATCTTTGTTTCATAGGCTTTCAGGTCCTCATAGCTCCAGGCAAACACATCAACAAAATCTTTAAATAAATCAATGTATTTCTTTTTGATGTGTGCTGGAAAAGTTTTGGCCAATTTAATCATCTTAGGCTTATCTTTGCTACCTATATTGCATTCTTCAACATCTAATTCGGTGTGTTCTATAGTGGGTTTCTTTGCCACATCATTAAAATCAAAAAGGTCCTCTAGGGGTGCTAATCCTCTGGGTATGTTCTTATCTTTGAACTGCAACACCTCAATGTCTTCTTTTCCTGCGTTGATGTATTCTTTAGTTTGTTTTTCGAATTCTTTGTTCAACATGTTTATTTCTACATTGGGAGATGGTTTTTCTTCATCAGGGGGTTCTTTATTTGAACAGTTTTCATTGGATTTAGATTCTGAATCAAGTATTTCAAACTCATTCTTGCAAAGCAATAAATATTCTATTTGTTTGTCACCCTCAAAGACCTGCCAATATTTCTCATTATCTGGCACTGCAGGTCTATATTTTGTTTGAATAATGATTTGTTTGTCACTAGGTGATTTCTGATATGAACTAGCAATGCAGGCCAATCCATTTGCAATAATATTTTGACTCCTGGGAACAAACACAAGTTCATATTCTACAAAAAAATTCAAATAATCCATAACATCATTTCTATATGCCCTTAATCTAGGATTCTTTGCAGTATACTCTCCATTTAGTTGTTTGATGACTAACTCATATTCTCCATGTATAGCTATCCTTTGGGCTCCTAGTTTTTTCAATAGATTCAATCCTAAGATGAGAGCCTCATACTCTACAATGTTGTTTGTGCATTTAAAGTCTAGTTTGAAGGCATGGATCTCAGTATAGTTGCTTTCAATGTTATGCAACCATACTCTGACTCCTGCATTCTTTCTAGTGCAAGATCCATCAAAGTTCATTTTCCATAAGGGATTATTTGCATAATTGCTATCAGTTTCATCCCTAATGCTATGTTCACCATTGTGTAGTGTTGTGTTTTGTTCTTTAGGACTTTCATGGAGTTCAGAGTGATGAATAATTTTTTGTTTTCAATCTTTCTCACTCTGATTTTTTGATTCAGCACCCTATTCAAGGGCTTCTCTCTCGTTTTCTTCTATTTCTAGAGTTTCCATTATGTTTGAATTTGTGGCTTCTACTCTGTTTTTTGGATTTATGTCCTCTAGCTCTGGCTCGTCTATGAATTCATCGTTGTAGAGGATAAAAGAGTCCAGATCTATGTGGACAAAGTAGAGAGGTGAATTTTCAGGTTTCTTAGGGCTACTAACCATAAAATTCATGTGTGTCTCCCTATATAATCTTCTAAGCTGGCTAAAGACAGGGATTGTGGCATATGACCCGTCCATCTGCATTGTACCTTGCAGCTTGGCACCCCATGATCTTGACAACAACATGCCATACTTAGGAGGCACATTTGCCACTACAACATCCATAACCATGCACTTGGCTGGGATTTGAGTCAGATTTACACAAAGATCTTTGATTAGGCCAAGGCACTTCACTCTGCTAGAGTCAAAGTAATATAATTCCTTATAAGGTCTGGTTATCTCTAGGCCTAGCTTCTCCATAATCACTTTTGGCATAAGAATCATGCATAGCATTATGCAGGATTTTGTCATGGATATTAAGGCTGACATAGAAAGGAGGTATCACCCCCTCCTGAAATTTCCCTTCAATTTTTGGGCCAAACAAGAGAGTAGGTAAATCATCATTCAAATTGACAGTGTCACTGTTTTCTCCGAAGTTTAAAGATTTCAAAATTTGACCTTTATATACATCCTGAGTAGCCAACTCAATGAGTGGAACAGAAATTTTGATTTTGGCTATCTCACTCTCCAAATTGAAACGAGACTGACCCTTTGAAAGGTTCAGTTCTGTTTTACTGGCTACTATTTTATTGGCAAAATCAGCTTGCTGATTCTCACTATGTACAATGTTTGAAGTCGTTTTATCAGGAGCATTAGCTGCGATGCTAGTGTTGCTAGTTTCTTGACTTGGTTTATCATTAGTTTGGATGTATTTTTCTTTGTTTTTGCAAGAACTTTCAGCTGTTGATTTGTTACTTTCAGCAGTCAATTTAGGAGTTTTCTCAGGCCTCTTTTTAATGGTGATTTCAGAGGATTTTGTTTTGGGAGTGTCTATGTTCTTCTTGCTTCTGAGATCATATTGTTCTCAGACCTACATGATGGCATTTTCGAATCCCAACCTATAATCTTCAGATTCTAACCCTTCCTCATCCCAATGTGAGTATGAGGTCTGATTATCCTCTGTAGAAAAGGTGTGATCATGGTTATCTACTTCCACCATATTTATGGTAGTTCCCTCTGATTCTTCTATTATTTCCTCATCCTCATCAAGGAAGTTCTCTTGGAATGGAGGTATGACTTGTTGATCAGAGTCCCTTTGTCTATTTGGGGGGTTGTTTCTCCTAAAATTTTGGTTCTGGTTTTGATTTTGGTTTCTATTCTGATTATTTACTTGGATCACCATTTTCTCCATCATTCTTTCCATCCTCTCTAGGTTTCTGGCTAGACTATCATATTTGGGATCAGATGAAGAAGATATGTTGTCATCCCTATAGGTTACCTTCTTTTCAGCCCTCATTCTAGCTCTTTTTTCAATCAGGTTTTCTTCTACACTCACTGCTCCTTTCTGCATGTCTTCTAATGTATCATAGTCTCTCTCCATAAGCTAGTAGGCCATATCAGCATCAAAGCCTTCAGGGTATTTCACTAGAGCCATTCCTTGGGGAGGTTTCATGTGTGGTGGAAGAGCATTGTAGACACTGTTAAATCTAGTAGAGTAGTCATGGACACTCTCTCCCTGATTTCTCTTGAGATTATTGTATTCTGCTAGGATTTTGAGAGGGTTGCTTTTTACTTCCCATTTGTTTATAAAAGTTTGATGTAAAGAGGGAAGGTCTTGGATGCTATTGGGAGGTAAGCCTTTAAACCACTTCTTCACTTCTGCTCCTAAACTCTGAGCAAATATTCTCATTTTGATAGTTTCATCTTCAATTTCCATATAGTCAAAGGCATATTCCATCCTATCTACATGGTGTTGAGCTGTGGTAGATTCCTTTCCTATGAAATGAGGGATTTTGGACTGATCGTCATTTGGTAGTGGAGCCGAAGGCTGTGGCAACACCAAGGGAGCGTACCAAGCTGCCATGTTAGTGTTTTGTGGAGGTAAAGGATTGGTTTGAGCAGTAGGTATATGGTTGACAGAAATGCTAGGACCAGCAACAAACTGTTGAGTTGATTTAGGGTGAGAGAGGCCCAAATTTTGAATGAAATGATTATTAGGAGGTGTTGATGGAGGGGTTTCTCTGTCCCTAATGTGTTGACCACTATGTGGTGGTGAACTTGGAGGCTCTAATTCAGTCTGATCTATAGCATTGAATGATTGTGTTCTTGGTAGATCACTTGGTGAATCTAAGTCAATTTGAGTGTCTAATAGGGCTGCAAAGTTTTCAGGTGTTGAATTAGCTCTATTAGTGTGTCTGGAAATAGTTGATTCTTTAGATGTGAGAGACCTTCCTAAGAATGCTCTTTGGATTATCAATTATTTCAGGTGGTTTTGGATTAGGATAAGCTCTAGTGTGGATTGTTCTTGAAGCCAGTATGTTAGGCCCTCAAGACTCAACAAAGAAAGTAAGCCAGATATGATAGTCTTTGAGTGGCAAACCTAACTCAAAATAAAGAAGCTTAATCCTATGTGTTTCTTTGGTATGGATGACGTTGTAATGCAACTGGTCTCCCAGTGGAGTCTTGTGAAAACAAAGATAATCAACAGGCTTACTAATCACCAGTGGAGTCGTTTGGTCATTTAGGAACTGTGGAGTCGCCAGGTGGAGGGTTTAAAGTTTTTCAAGAAGGTTTACTATCCACCACAGTGCTTAGCTGCCAATATAACCAGAGATTTTGGATTTTTGAGGTCCTAAGGATGTATAAGATGGAAAACACTCAAAAAATCCCTAGCGGAGTCGCCATTATGTCGTGGTTCCTATGATTTGGAAAATTTGGCAATACCAAATGATAAGACAACATCAAACCACTTTGGGATCTCAGGATCTAGCCCTCCTGGATCTAGAGAGGGATCTCTCTATAAAAGAAAAGAAATATATATATTTGGAACTCAATTTTAAGGTATTAGGCTAGTTATAGGGCACAAGGGTTGTTGTTTTGTTTTGTTTTGTTGTTTGGTTGGGAAATATGAAAGAAGGGTTCAAAATGAGGTAAAGAAGTGAGTAAAGAAGGATATTTGGCAATGGGAAGATAATTCAAAGAGAACTCAAGTCCATTGGGTAATGGGGTCATAAAATGGTTTACTTGCAATTCAATATCCAAGGCTTTCAAATGGGCTAGTCATCTAAATCAGAGGATCTTTTAAGATGATAGTAATGGGATGAAATGATAAGGAAATGAAGGTGAATTACAAGGAAACCTTCCAAGGTGACCATTCAAGAGAAAATATAGGGACAGTGAATGCCTTAACCATCTATGATCATACTCCTATGAGGCTAACTCTTCAGACAATAGAAAACATTGAATATTTGACACAAATCGAAAGCCTAAGATCAGAAAAAAACTTTTAACTTTCAATGCTTTTGACATTCAACTTAAGGGATCTTAGAAAGGAAAACTTTGGGAAAGGACCCTAGTGAGACAGAACTAACTCTAAATCTCCCAGTTTCCCAATTCTTTCATCTAAAACTAGACAAGAACATCTAAAAACAAACTCTAAATTCATACATCAGCAAGCATGGATAAAACAAACTACTGTACTGGTTAAATTATCTTGAATCTATTCTTAGATTACATAATTAGAAGAAAACATCAAAGATAAGAAGAGCAGAAAGCATTAGGGTACTTTACTGCAGTATATCCTAAGCTCGATTGCTAATTCTTATCAGAGAAATTAAATGTGATGCATAACAGAGAGGAAAACAATAAAAGATAGAACACTTCACCACTGATTTGGATCAGGATCCAATGAACATGCTTGTCATATTAAAGAGCAACACCAGTCACATACATCATTTTCCAATAGCTTGATATCAATCTGAAATCATCTCCCAACCTATTTTACAACTAATACACAGAAACTCTATCTCAGTGAAACAGCTTACAATCCACGATTAACCAACATTTACCATGTATTTCTGAAGAGTTCTTATAGCTGAAAGAGTGGCTGTGGAGGTAGATAGAACTTTAAATGAAACATTAAAACAGAGGAAGAAAGTGCTTGAGGCCCATTATGTTTTAATATCCCGTATTGACTTTTAGTACTCTTTGGATGAATTAGTGGTCTTCGACAAGCTGATAATAACTCCAAAGGTATGTTCTTGAAGTACTTCTGGCTGTTTTGTACTCTATAGTACTCTGGGACAAGTAAGTCAGATAAATGACTTCAGGCCTGCCATACTGTGTAACTAATGCTCTGGCAATCCTAGGACTGCTGTCAAGGTGGTGATCTTCTCAGGAACATAGATGGAGAATAAAAAAAAATTATGGGAACTCGTCCTTTCTTGGGAAAGAACATTCTGCTGATGTGAAACACTGATATGGCTTGTTTCATGTGCTTTAGGCCTTATTAGGCCTTCTAGGTCATTCATAAAATCTTCAATCTATATTTTCGCCCTCTAACACTAGATTAAAGTGTTAAATCTTCAATAATGGGCTTTAAATCTCTTTACACTGTCACTGATACTCTTTTCCACTTCTATGGACTGTCTCTATCTGTGGATATGCAGGTTTAATGGCGCTGGAGGTTTTTGACAGAGTTGAACACTGATATTTTACAAAAAAAGATATTTAAAACCCCTCTCAGGAGTCTTTCCTGCAATCCCTGGCTCTGAGTAAGCTTTCTCTGCGCTCTGTGTCACCATGAAAGTGACTGTGAGAAAGAACGGTTTTCACCGTCTGTAACCCTGCAAAACACAATAAACTTTGTTAAGAAAAATCCGTGGGAGTGGAGGTGGATGCTGTGGAGGCTCATGGAGGATGGAGGCGTAGTGACGAAAATGGTGGATGCAGGCGAAAAACAGCTGAAAACCATGCAGAATGGAGGAGAAACTCATCTGATGGAGGTCTGGTGCATGGATGGTTCTGGACCGTTGGATTAGATCATATGGTGGTGATAAACAGTCAGGATTCACTGGTGGGGTCGTTTGGAAGAGTTCGACGGAATGAAATAAATTTAGTGTAAAACACCAAAGTTTAGTGTTTGGGTGAATTACAAAGGAAAAGGGATAAAATGCAGGAGATCAGAGCCTTTGGTGGTGGGACCCAGAGGGCGAAAGGAAATTTGAATGTGGACCGTCGGATCACGGGAAGAGATCAACAGCGGAGATATTTCGATGAAACCATTGGATGCTCCTGTTAGAATCCTATACCAATAGGTGTCATTTTTCATGATTGACTTGATGAACTATGCAATATGTTCAAACCTTTTTCTTGTTGCAAAGGTGTTCCATATTTTCAAAAAAAATCAAAAAATCAAAAAATTTAAAAATTGTAAAGAGGGTATACCCTAAAAGAAAAATCAAAGGGTGAAAAAATAAAAATGGCCAAAAAAGTGAAAGAAAATGAACCCCACCAAAAAAAAGGCCAAGGAAAGTGTGCAAGTCCAAATGCCACTACTTTTTGCTCTGATGTAATAAACAAAATTGTGTGCAGCTTGTCAAACTTTTGCCACAATTTATGAAGAGTCAAACTGTTTAAACTTGACTCATTCATTTTTCAATTTTATGTTATAGAATAGAGAATAAATATATGGCCAAACAGTTTAATCTTGGCAGATAAGTAGATAGGTAAAGAGTAGATAGGTAAAGTTAATAAAATGTGCTCAACAGTTTAATCTAAGCCCTTGGAAGTAATAAGGGTAGACTTAGATAGGTTTGCAATGTAAAAGAAAAAGAAGATTGATAAGGGTTTGCCAGTCTAAGTGCACCCTAATAAAGGAGAAAAAATGGTAGAGTAAAGTAGATAGGGTAGGTAGATGATGTTGCAAATTTTCATGTGATGAATGATGGTGTTAAAATGTGTTAAGAATTTACTTTCATCACAAGTGCAAAGGAAGAACACTATATTGGCAGAATTTCAAAGCAAAGCAAGGTCAAAATCCTTAATTTCCCCTCTCATTTTCCCCAAAGATTTTACTAATTTCCCTAAGCACTAAGGTATTTGAAGATTAAAGGGGCTCAAGGCATTTCCTTGACTTTTGGAGGGACCGGACCCTCAGCCCAATAATTGAAAAGACCTAAGTACTTGAAATCATCCATTATCACATTCATTCACCTCTTAAAAACCTTTTCCTAAGTAAAATCCCATTTTTACTTAGGAAAATCCTTCAATATTTCATGAAAAGCCCTCAAAATCACTTTTATTCTAAGTCTAAGTGATGAAAGTATAATAAAGCCATTTACTTTTGAATCTTCACTTTCTTGGTTATATTTAAGTATTTTGAGTTTACATTGTCCCTTTGTCATATTAACTCTAATTTATATATTAACTCCCTATGAAAATCAACTTTTCCTATTATATATAAATCCTTTTGTACTAATATCCCCAAAACCCTTATATTATGACTTTTTAGCCAAAAGTATTTTATTCCCACTTATTCAAATCAAAAACCCACCATATGCCCCCTCTTGGCTAAAATATAACATTAATTCTATTCCCGCCCCCTATGGTAAGTAAATCACTTTGATTTGTTTACTATATAATAAAAATATATGAAAAGGTTTAAACATATGTATATATGTTTAAAACAAAAAAAAATAAACCCAAAGTTTAATTAAAATCAAACTTTGAAATAATCCATCCCCGCGCACTTTTCATTTCCGACCATACAAAAGGGATTAGTTAATCCATATGGTTAATTAATAACCTCCCCGCCAATCAAACACCTCCCGAAATGATTAATTAACTGTTAATTACAACTGGCCCATGCCTGTTAAACCTCCGTCAATTCCATATACCGTCAACCGTTGAATTGATCCGCCTAAGATCAACGGCTCACATCGATTCCACTGGCCATCCCCCATCCGAAAGTTAACGCGCGAAATAAAAGTGGTTTTTGAATAGTGCCATGGCCACGCGTCACTTGATGTATCGATTTGCTGCCATTCCGCCCAAAACCACCCTCCCCTAAAAGCAGTGCGGAAAAAACCGTAAACCATCTTCCCCCCTGTGACGCGTCCATCGTACATGCTGATGTCATTAATTAAAACCCACCACCCTTTCGACTTTGTAAATAAAACACATTGCATGCGTCTTTTTCATTGTTCTGTGCGCAAGACAGTCTCCCATGCAAAATTCAAAAATCAACCATTGTAGACTGTTGACCGTTACTTTACTGAAGAAAATCGCAGTCCAGTGTTCAAGAATTCATCTGATATAACCAGTACATGTTTAATCACTGTTCAAACACCCTAGTGTTGCTCATTTTCACTTGATTGTGCAGTAAAACCCTTTGTAACCTAGTTGCGCCACCTGAAGCCTCTGTTAACCAATTCGAGCATGGTTTACCTCCCAAAAATCATTCTAGATTCACTCCACAGACCTCTCAAAATCAAATGAAACCTTTTCGACCTCCCCTGCAAACCAATGCTTTCTTGACAATTTGTTTTGTTTTACAGGTGATCAGAAGACCACATCCTTGGATAAACAGTGTTAATACTAGTCATAAGACTTGTTTACTCTAAGAGTGTTATCAAATATATTCAAATAGAGATGGAAGATAAAACATACAGTTGAAAGACAAGCAAAGGAAATAGGATATCAAACAATTTACTGTTGAAACAGACAGTAAAAACCTAAACTACACATTGAAGGTAAAAGGACACAGTAAAGAACAGTTAAAGAGTATCAGTGGTTAAAGTGTATCAAGTAAAAGTCAAAGGTAAAACAGTAAAAGTAATTACAGAGGCAGTAAAATGGTAAAAAGAGATGAAAATACTTTCACCAACATTTAAGTTTATCTAAAGTGAAAGTAAAACAGTTAAAAGAACAAAAAGTGAAAAGATGAAAAACACAACAAGAAGGAACATTTTTGCAGAAATTTAATGTTTTAGTCATTGTTTTGCAGAAACTATTGTGATCAATCCAAGATGAATTTTTCAAAACTGAAGGAGGTTTATGTTCTTAAGAGGACCATCTACAAAAACCTCTCTCACTTTTCTAACAGATATTATGGTTTTGGAAATATTAAACAATGATGGAAAGCACTTTTTGCAGAAAATACCAGTTAAGTCATCATTTTGCAGAGAATATTGTGGTAAATAAAAAATACATCATACAAAACTGAAGGATTTTTTTGTTCCTAAGAGACATATCTACAAAAACCTATCTCACTTTTTGCACAGTGATTTCATAATCAGAGATAAATGCACATATTTACAGGTTATTTTTCAGACTCTGTAAAACTCAGTTTTACACATATTTTTGCAGAGCCTTTTTTGCACATATGGAGAGGAATTTTGGGAAACTAAAAGACGTTTATCTCACCAACATATTAATCTACAATAACCTCTTTCACTTTTTACATATATATTACGGATTGAGAAATACAAAGGTCTCATTGGACCCCAAATTTGCAGAATTGTTGGAGCAGAATTGCACAAAGAAAGGAAGCAGTTAGTGACTTGGATGCCTCATCATCAACTAAGAGTTGGATCAAATTCGAATTCTCCTCTTTGTCATCACCTATCCATACAAAATAGTGCCAAATAGATGCATTAGTTTGAGTTTCTTTACTTAAGTTCTATTTATGTAAAATAGTTGGAGAGATTTCTGAACTAATCTTGATATTTTTTCAAGATATTTTAGTTTAGAATTTGTATAAATACTTCACTCTTGGAAGTATTGAGGGTGGATTCTTCTACTTCGCTGTAACATTGACTTTTTGGAATAAAAGCGTTTTGGAGAAACTTCTTTGTGGCTTACTGGATGATGATTTGAAGCTCAAGACTTTTTGCATGATTCATGTGTCAGACTACAGTTCAATAAGTCTTTTCTATCCTATGTTTTAAGTTTTATATCTGTTTATAATATCACTGTATTCCATTTCTGAATAATTAACATAAAAGAATAAATCAGAACTTACTTAAGTGTACTCTGATTTCAATTGTGATTATTCTAAATGTTTTCCTCTAAACTGGTTATGAGCAACGAATTCTTAATTGCTCTTGTTTCGCTGGTTTAAACATTTTGATTACTATAGTAAAGAATTCTTAACTGCTCTTTATTTGTAATCATTCACTTTCTTTCTTTGAACATGTTGAAAGATTCTTAATTTCCTTTCATCCCTTCAAAATCCATTCCATTCACTTTAATATCTGAAATTGTTCTCTGTTTGGCTATCTTGCCCTGCAAAGCCATCTTTTCGACTCAATAGCCCAATGGACTGAAATACTCAATCGTGCCCTTAGTTGGCAGATTCCACCATTTAAATTCAAACAAAACTCTTGGACTTATAACTAGCCTAATATTTTCTATGAACAAAGCTAAATTTTAAAGAGAGAGCCCTCTCTGGATACAGATTGGCTAGATTCTGTATCTGAAGGTTGGTTTGTGGTTACCTTGGATTTACTTTCCTTTTCCACAACTTCAAGGAAAATCTGAGTGATAACAGCTCCAATGAAATAAATGTGGATGAAACGTGATGTAATATGAGCCATCGATCTAGATCAGATCAACGGTCGAGATTGAATGGAGGATTATATGGGGGAGGGGCAGTTTTTAGAAGAAAACTGTTGTTTTTGCGCAACTTTGGAGTTGTTTTGAAAAATTCCCAGAAAAACGTGATATACCTTGCCGCCTGACACATGTCCCTTCTAAAACCACTTTTATCGCGTAAAATTGAAGTTTTAAACCTCGGGCACAGAAATTATGTGATATGCATTTTCAACCATTGGATAGGAGGGCAGAAGATCTAACGGTCCAGGATTTGCGTGATAAAAGGTAAGATGCACGAGCAGAAAGGTGGGGGAAATCCAACGGTGGATTAAACCCTGACTGTTGGATCTGAGGATCGAACGGTGGATATTTAATCGAGAACCGGCGGAACAAGTGGGTAGAGTCAAAGGCGAGTTCACTGTGGACCGTCAAATCTATTGAATGGACGGTCAAGATCGAAGAAGGGAGCACCAATTTTTCAAAGAGAAAAAGGTTAGATGGATGGGTGGAATGAATACTGACCGTTGGATCTATTGGGATGGACAGCGGAGATTAAGCCAAAGATCAGCGGAATAGTGAAATGGTGGAAGGGGAAGGCGGGGAGCGATGCAATCTGGACCGTCAGATCTGGCGGAATGGACGGTGGAGATTTAATCGCATCGGAGAAAGGCAGGGGACCAAAACTCTGCAGTTCACTGATCTTACGATTTTTCAATTTAGCGCGGTTCGTTGGATCACGAAAGAGATCAATGGTGGAGATCTGATCGGAGGGGGGAATGATGGGGGGCACAAGAGGCAGAGCACGATTAAATCTGGGCCGTTGGTTCTTGTGGATTCAACGGTCTAGATTAAATCGACGGAGCGATGATGGGCTTCGTGAAAAAAAGCATGGACAAATCCCAACCGTTGGTTCTTATGGATTCAATGGCCAGGATCTAATCGGAGAGTCGGCCATCGGGGAGAAAGAAGAGTGGGAACGTTGGGTTAGCGCGATGCGATTTTGCATCAGTCGTTGGATCTGGAAAGGGATCAACGGTGGATATACAATCAGAGGGGCATTGGAAAGGTGTGATGGGCACAGTGAGATATTAGCGCTGACCGTTAGATCTGTAAAGATCAACGATTAATATTGCAGCGGATGGTTGATAGAACAAATTGTCATCGCATCGAAAAATTGCAATTAACAAAGGGAAAAGGCCAAAGGGAAGCTTCGATTGCGATTAGCACCCCGCGGCTTAACGCCTGGTCCTGGGTGCGGGTTATATGCGGGTAAGGGGCTAAGGGCTAGGGAAAAAGGGGCTTAAGCCTGTTATAAGGTAAAAAGTGGGTTTTTAGGCCAAAAACAGAGTTTTTAAAGCTAAATGGTAGGTTCCGGTAAAGGGAAAAAGGGATTTTTAAACCACATGAAAGGAGCCATAAGGTTATAAAAGGGGAATTTTATGGTTTATAGGGCTAAGGAGAGGATATTGAGGGTTTTTTGGGGAAATTTTGTGAAGGGAAAAAGAGGTAAAAATGGGGAATTTGCAGGGATAAAATGGAGCAAATGGAGGCTTTTTCTGAGAAAAATTATTTTACAAACAGTGAGGCTTTTTAAATGGAAACGGCAGTGAGGGCTCTTCAAAATATAAACAACACATGAAGGCTTCAATAATGATATTTTTTCAAAGGAAATGTATCTCTTGAAAGCTCAGAAACAAATTTAGCCACATGTTTGCTATGTCAAAATTTTATAGGTGGCTAACAGTGGCTCCACATGGGGATGGTATCTTCTTGAAGTTGTCAACAACTTCAGAAATAATCTTTGGAAGTAGGCCAGATGCCTGATCTTTAACCATATTTCTTCTTATTTGATCAACTGCTACAAACATGATGGATATTAAGTCAATAGAAAACATTTTCCCAAACAATCTACCTACCCATCCTACAGTCATAACATTTTTTCTTCATGGTGCATTTAGACTTGCAAACCTTCTTCATCATTTTTTATTGAAAGTAGAAAACACTAATCTAATTCTACCCTTATTCATCCATGAGACCAAATTAGACAGTTGGTCTCATAGCTTCTCTACCTACACTAATATCTGTTAGGGTTAAACTATCTAGCAGATCTCATTCTCTACATTCTACAACAGAAATTTAAAAACAGCCAAACCAGGGTTAGACTGTCTGGTTTGTTGTGGGCCCATGGCATAAAGACAGCTACGCGTGAACTGAACTTTGCAAGAAATTGAAATCAAAATGTGAAGGCTTGAAATTGTGAAACTTTAGAGCATCCTTCTTTTCTTGTGACTCAGATTTTAAGCTTGTTAGAGTCACTTTTCCTCTTCATTTCAGCTCTGGTTTTGAGCTTGTTAGAGCTGATTCTTTTTCTTTCTTTTTTGGTTCAGGTTTTGAGTGTATTAGAAGCAGTTTTTCCCTTTCTTTGGCTCGGGTTTTGAGCTTATTTGAGCCATTCTTTGGAATTTCAGAGGTTCAAGTTTTGAGCTTGTCTGAACCTTTTCTTCCTCTTTTTTTGAATTTTTTTTTTTTTTTAACTGAAAAAAGCAATGGTATTTACAATGGAAGTGAGCACTTTAAACTGGAAGTCAGCGGTAATAGTGCTTGAGCATCCTACCATTGACAGGACCCCCAAACAGATCTGTGCCATCTAATTCTTGCAGAAAAAAGGCATTGGGACCAATGGTGGATTGGATGATGTAAGGACCTTGCTAAAAACTGTCAAATTTTCCATGCTTTCCTTTGTCCTCTCTCCTCGAGTCCCACTTAAGCGCCTTGTCTCCAATTTTGAAGTCACAAGCTTTTGTTCTTTTATCAAACAATTTTTTGATGTTCTCTTGCACTTTTTGAGCTCTGTTGTAGACCTCTTCTCTTGTTTGCTGGAGATGGATCGTTTGATTGATCCTCCTTACCATGCTGTCCTCTTCTGACTGTATTTCTTGGACTAATTTTATCACGGGTACCCCTATGCTGGTGGGGAACATTGCATCTGCTCCATAGACTAGTTGTTATGGGGACATTCTGATGGATTTCTTTGTTGTTAATTTGTCAGCCCATAAAGCATGCACTAACTTGTTATGCCATGATTTCTTATTCTCTTCAAGCAGCTTCTTAATGATGGTAACCAAACTTGTATTTGATGATTCTGCAAGCCCATTACCTTGTGGGTAATAAGTAGTAGAATGACCAAGTGAAATCTGATACTTGTGACAAAAATCAATCGTCTTTTTGGAACCAAAAGAAGCAGCAGTATCAGTAATGATCTTCCTAGGGCAGCCAAATCTAGATAGGATATGGTCTTCAAGGAATTTAATGATAACAGAATATGTGGCATTCCTAGAAGGTATGGCCTATATCCATTTTGTGAAATAGTCTGTGGCTGTGAGAATCCATTTGTGTTGGGCAGAGGAAGCGGGATGGATTTCTCCTATGAAATCTAGGCCCCACTATTGAAAAGGGGCTGCAACAGTGATGGGTTGTAATGGTAAAGGTAGGAGTTTTCTTTTGCCCTCAAAGATTTGGCACTTATGGCAGGCAACTATCATATTATGTACATCTTGGAAAAGTGTGGGCCAGTAAAAGCCAGCCCTAAGGATTTTGTTGGCTGTGGTTTTCCATTATAAATGACCTCCACAGTCTCCTTCATGGAACTCATTTTTGACCCTCTCTGCATCAACTTGAAGAATACATTTAAGCAACAAACCATTTTCATTTTTCCAGTATAAACATTCATTTAAAATGCAATAATTTATGGCTTTTAACTTTAGAAACCTTGCTTTTTTCTTTGATAAATCAGGAGGAGCATTAAGATTTGTAAGCACATACAAGATGTCAGCATACCAAGGTGAGTTTTGGAATTTTTCTTCAACAGTAGGAGCAGGCAGTCCTTCATGTTCATCCAAGCCATCTACCATGTTTATGTCAAGGCCTTTTAAGTTAGATTCAGCCATTAATTGTGCCAATCCTTGACCCTTGATGAGTTTTGTGGGTTTGATCTCCAAATCACACTCTAATATTACAGCGATCCATTTACCTCATTTTCCATTTGGATCTTGTAACAAAATATCTTTCACCACTATGTTAGGCACATAAGCAATGATGTGAGAATGCAGAATATACACCCTGAAATCTTTTAAGGCCTTTACCAAAGCATAAGCCTGCTTTTCCATTATATTATATTTCAAGGGTGTGTCCCTCAATTCTTTGCTAAAGAAAGCGATTGGTTGTTCATGGCCTTCTGGGTTTTTTTGCAAAAAAACTGCAGCCACGGTATGCTCTGAAGCAAAGGAGAAAATTAGGAAATCTTTTGTGAAATCTGGGCTGATTAGAACTGGTGCTCGGGCAAGGGAAAGTTTCACCAGTTCGAAGGATTTTTTGGCTTCTGGAGTCCACTTAACTCCCACTTCTTTTTTCAGCATGTTTGTCATATTTCTCAGGAGTTCTTCTAAGTTGGTAATAAACCTCCTTAAGAAGTTAATTTTCCCAATAAATGACTGTAGTTCTTTTATGTTTCTTGGGTAGCTAATCTGCAGTATTCCCTCAACTCGTTTTGGGTTTATTTTAATCCCCTTTTCTGATATAATATGGCCCAGGAGCTTACCTTCTTGGAGGCCAAATACAGTCTTTTTGGGATTTAAAGATAGCCCGAACCTTCTGCACTTTTCAAAAACCTTTCTCAGATGTTTAAGGTGCTCTTCATCGGTTTTGGAATAAATGGTTATGTCATCAGGGTAGATTACAATGAGTGACCTATTTCCTCTGAAAATGCTATGTCCATAGCTCTTTGGAAGGTTGCACCAACGTCCATTAGTCCAAAAGGAATTTTCACGTACATGAAAGTGCCCCATAGAGTGGTGAAAGCTGTTTTTTAGTTGATCTTCTGGGAGTACTAAGACCTGGTTATACCCTGAAAAACCATCTAACAGAGAAATCCTCTTTGCACCAACTACCCTTTGTAGGATGTGTTCCATCTTAGGTAAAGGGTAATTTTCCTTTAGGGAGGCTCTGTTAAGGTTTATAAAGTCGATGCACAGTCTGATTTCTCCCATATTTTTCCTTACAGCTACAAGGTTAGAAACCCAATCTGAAAACCTCACAGGCACTATGATTCCTGCCTCATACATTTTCTTGATTTCCTTTTCTACAAGAGGCAGTTGCACTGGGTTAATTATGCACAGTTTTTGCCTAAAGGGTCTTTGGTTTTCTTTCAATGGGATCTTATGTTGGATAATCTCGGTGTCATAGGCTTTCAGGTCCTCATAGCTCCAGGAAAACACATCAACAAACTCTTTAAATAAATCAATGTATTTCTTTTTGATGTGTGCTGGCAAAGTTTTGGCCAATTTAATCATCTTAGGCTTATCTTTGCTGCCTATATTGCATTTTTCAACATCTGATTCGGTGTGTTCTATAGTGGGTTTCTTTAGAGTTTAGGTGAATTACAAAGGAAAAGGGCTAAAATGCAGGAGATAGGAGCCTTTGGTGGTGGGACCAGGAGGGCGGAAGGTGATTTGAATGTCGACCGTCGGATCACGGGAAGAGATCAACGGCGAAGATCTTCCGATGAAACCATTGGATGTTCTGATGAAAGAAATGTGGATGGAACGCGATGTAATATGAGCCATCGATCTAGATCATATCAACGGTCGAGATTGAATGGAGGATTATATAGGGGAGGGGCGGTTTTTTGAAGAAAACTATTGTTTTCGCGCAGCTTTGGAGTTGTTTTGAAAATTTCCCAGAAAAACGCGATATACCTTGCCGCCTGACACGTGTCCCTTCTAAAACCACTTTTATCGCGTAAATTTGAAGTTTTAAACCTCAGACACATAAATTACGCGATATGCATTTTCGGCCGTTGGATAGGAGGGCGGAAGATCTAACGATCCAGGATTTGCGCGATAAAAGGTAAGATGCATAGGCGGAAAGGTGGGGGAAATCCAACGGTGGATTAAATCTTGACCGTTGGATCTGAGGATCGGACGGTGGAGATTTAATCGGGAGCTGGCGAAATAAGTGGGCAGAGTCAAAGGCGGGTTCACTGTGGACCGTCAGATCTGTTGAATGGACGGTCAGGATGAAAGGAGGGAGCACCAATTTTCCAAAGGGAAAAAGGTTATATGGATGGGTGGAACGAATACTGACCGTTGGATCTATTGGGATGTGTTGACGGGAAAATATGTCCAGCCAACAGTATGGGATCTCCCCGGTAGAAAGTCCCAATTAGACTTTGAACCGTTTGGAGTAGGGATCCCGTCCGGGGTGTGGGTCCGGCTACCACTTAAACGACTATCTCTTCGGTTTCGAGCAACCTGATTGAAACTGAAAACATACACTTGTTAACACGATATAGAACACATGACTGATGAATAAAACCGATATATGACACTGTGCATAGCAAGGTGATAGACAAATGCATAAACTCAGGAAATGTTGTTAGCAACACATCTATGAAGTATGCATGCAAGATAATCTGTCCACCAAAGAAACAATCCTTTGTGGTAAGAAAATCCTTTAACTTTCCGAAGGATAAAACGAGATGCTAATAAAATAGTTCATTAACATTCATCATGAAGCAAATAATAACTTGAGCATCATCAACACAATCACAGATAACTATGGTGCATAAATGACACTATTAATAACACAGATTCATTAATCAAAAGATATTCTGAAGCTATATGCAGAATACACACAATGTTGTCACGGCTCAACACATCATCCAATCAAAGGGGTTTTAACATGTATTATATTTCATATATCAAGAGTATGCTTCTTCAACTACAATGCAATAATGCCTTTCAGTCCACAAAAGAGCAGCCCTTTACAATGCTTCCCACTGGGGTATTTATAGATTCAAAAGCCGCACTTATGGCCTTCCGACGGTTCAACTTCCCGACGGTTCAACTTCCTGTTAGTAACAATTGCGACCTGCGACCTGGTCGCAAATGCGACCTGCGACCTAGTCGCAAATGCGACCTGCGACCTGGTCGCAAATGTGACCAGCGACCTGGTGTTTGCACCTATGAAGGTGGTCGCGCAATCGAGGTTCCGGGAGCGTCGACTTTCTTGCCTTTGATGAAGTCTTTCCAAGTTTGGTAATCCACCTTTATCGGAGCGACAAGAGGGCTTTCCTCTTTTATCCGGTGCTCACATTCTAGAGCATTCGGCACCAGAGTCTCCTTCTTCTGGGAGATCATCATTGAGAGAGAAGCAAGCTTGGTGTAAATTTGCACTGGGGTGACAAGTAACCGGTTCAGATTCTCTTGTGATGCTTCGAATTCCGGTGCGGCGGCGGCTTGCGTTACTGGTTGCAGGAAAGCCTGAATTTCCTGCTCTACCTGTTCCCAGCCCTTAGTTTCATTTAGTGCCCCTAATGATGGAATATGATGAAGGGCATTCATGGAGTCGATACCACTGATTAGGTGGTTATACGCAGACACTACTTTGTCCAGATCTTTGGACAGCTTGTCTTTGGATTGCATACTCATCCGAATCTGCACCTTGGCTTCTTGCGTATGACTCCACTCCTTCCGAGGCACGTGTTCTGGAGCTTGCGGATACTGGGCTGTCCAATTCATCATCTTGTCTAAGGCTGTCGAGGCTTCCTTGAGTTGTTCGTGTTTCTGCTTGGTCTCTTCCCTTGCCTCTTCCAATGGGGCCACCGTTTGTTTCAGGGCGAACATTTCCTGGTACACTTGCCTCATTGTCATCTCTAGCACATCACATTCCTTCTTGACTGCCAGTGGAACCTCATTCACATGAGCGGGCCTACCCTGGAGCTGGAGCATCTCATTCTCTAGCCTTGACTTCTCTTGCTCTGCCGCTTTTAGCCGGTTCTGCAAAGAAATAATCTCTCTGCTCATCCTTGTGACATTTTCTTCTGTGGCTGCGGCAAAAGCGGTGCCGGCTGACGCTATCATAACCGGATTTGTCCTTGTGTCTGGGACAATATCTTTTCCAGTGGAGACTGTGGAGATGGCAGGATAGCCCGACGTCAAGGATTTCCTCTTCTCTTGCCGTATCTTGAAAGAAAATTGGTCGAAGGTTAATCTGGTCAAGTCGAAAACTTCTTCTTCTTGCTCTCCCAGAAAGTCATCAACATTAAGGTTACTTCCCGCGCCACCTGCAGGGATGTTCAGGGGAGATAGATCAATGTCATCTATTTGCTCGTCTTCTACATCCTGCGTTTGACCCTTTTCCTTTTCCTTTTGCTGGCGCTCTGCTTCCGCCTTGTCATGCTCTTCCTTCTTCCGGCGTTCTGCCTCTGCCTCTTTTTCTTGTTCCTGTTTCCTCTTTGCTGCGGCAGCCTGTTCTGCTTTCTTCTGATGATCGACTTTATCGAGCTCTTCTTTCAGTGCCCGTTCTGCCGCCGCTTGCGCCTCCTTTTCCTGTCTTTCTTTCTCCTCCTCTTTTTTCCTTTTCCGTTCTGTTCTGGCGTCCTTCTTTCGTCTTTCTTCATCTTCCTTCCTCTTCTTTTCCTCTTCCATTTTGGCCTGGGCTTCTGCTTCCCTTTGCTGATCCGCGGTGTCAGGTTCTGCACCGGTCTGTGTTCTTTTATCTTTGGAGGAAGAAGAAACTCCAATGTTCTGGTGCTCGGTTCCCTCTCGGTCATGGTCGATTCCTGGTGCGAGATGCTGGTTTGCGTTATACCAATTTCTTCTCTCATCCTCATCCGGGCACTCGATGTGTTGATAACTCCATCTGAAATTGGCCCTTTTGCAATGTTTGGGAACTATCCTGACTGGATCGTAATTTCGGCGGTCCAGATTTCTGAAGTGATAGCTCTTCGCTTCTTCCCCTTCACGCGCCACTTCTCTGGAGTCTTTGACCGTATAGGAACCAATGGTGAGAGGTAGAGCAGGCCAAGGTTTCTTCTTCCCTTTGGCAAGGACGTTAGAGAAACCCAAGGTCATCTGAAAACACACCTCTTGCATGAGTACCTTGTCGGTAACAAACTTAGGAAGAGCGTGTGGTGGTTTAAATGAGCCGAATACTCGGATGATGGTGAATTCAGCGAATGGGAACCAGTGTGCCACCTGACCTAGTGTTTCCATCGCTCGCCAAGACATGCAGGGGGCATCTTGACCAAATAATTTCCCGTAGAGGGCGGGCATGAATATGTGAGAGATTTGCTCGATGTCCGGCTTGTACCTAGATTCCCAGAACACCCTGGTCTGCCAGTGTATTGCCTGGGTCTGTTCGGGGTTCCAATTATGTGGCCATCCCTCGATATGCATCTGGGCACAGACAGCATCTAGTAGATACGAAGCCATGTAGAATTCTGATGGCGCTCCCTCATCTGGGGCTAAAGACGAAGCCAAGTTTGTGTGCATGGAGCCCATTAATATTCCCGCCCAATTGAATCGAGTGCCGTGAACTGTTACGTGTTCTATGATGGTTGCCCATGTTCCATTGAAGGTGGTGGCGTCCGACCGCCCGTATATCCTGCACAGCATGGCGGCCACTAGCTTATAGACTTTCCTCAGACTGGCCACCGGGTACTCCTGGTCCTTTTTGATCTTAAATTTGTCTGGTTCTGCCCACCATCTCCTGATCGTGTCAACCATCGGTACTTCGTTTGTAGCAAACCATCTTGGGGTGAAGTTCACCTCTGCTTTGGGTAGGGAGTAGTAGACCTGTGCTCTTGAACTTTCCAATGTTACGAAAGCTTTCCCTGCACTATCTCGGATTGCGAAGCTTTTCGGATCCGTCTTCTGTATGATCCAGTCCAGCATTTCAGGGCATGGAAAGATGGCAGGATGAGCCCCAACCAGGTGTAATCTGGACTTTTTGACTTTCAGATATATTTCACGGTCCAGGAGATCTTCTGGTAATTCCTCTACTGTCATGGAAAATTCATGGTATACTTCGTACCACCTGAGGCTATCCTCCTTTGCGAAGGTGCAAAGGGTGTCTCTGTATATGGGCGGCGGAGATATTTGTATGTCTGCGTCTGATTCTTCCTCCACCACCTGCCTGCTTCTCCTTCGGGATACCCGGGGTGCCATATTGCTCGAGTCGGAGGGGACCGGTACTGTGTCTGCTCTGAATTCACCTACTGCATTTAGAACAGAATCACAGGATAAGAAAGACATGATGATAATGGCTAAATAGAGTCTGAACATGCAAAGATAATTTACTGTTTTCTGGGAGTCGCTGGGTCGCCGCTCCACAAAAAGACTCACCCGCGACCTCTGCGACCTTGCGACTAGGTCGCAGGGTCGCAGAGTCGCTGAGTGGGATTTTTGCGACCCCGAGACCTATGCGACCTTGCGACTAGGTCGCAAGGTCGCAGAGTCGCTGAGTGGGACTTTTGCGACCCTGCGACCTTGCGACCTGGTCGCTAGGTCGCAGGTCGCATTTGCGTTTTGCGCGCGCGCGACCTTGCGGCTAAGTGTTTACTAATGGGAAAAATCCGCGGTCTGAAAGGTCCAGAATTTACCATAAGGCACAGCCATGAGGATTTAGGCAAGGGGCGGGTGACCTTGGGGTTTGTGGGAAACACAATGACGGCAACAATCCGAAGAAAAACCCCATCCTTCTTAGTAAATAAATAAGACCGTGGGGAGGCTCAAAAATGGCAAGAAATGTTTATGCAGGAAACATAGGGAGGAAAAGGCAACTTACCCGGAAGAAAATGCGCCAGTCAACCTGTCAGAGCAATTCCGCGGTTTTCGCTGAGAGTCACAAATGCGACCTAGCGACCCAACCTTATATAAAAAGGTCGCACGTGCGGACGTTTAATGCGGTCGCAAGTTGCAAGTTTGCGACCTTGCGACCTTGCGACCTACAGGTCGCTGGGTCGCAAGGTCGCTGGGTCGCAAATTTCTTTAAAACTTCACTTCGCGACCTTGCGACCTTGCGACCCCCAGGTCGCTAGGTCGCAAGGTCGCAAATTGTTGAAATTCTGACTCTTGCGACCTGTGCGACCTGTGCGACCTTAGGGTCGCAGAGTCGCATAGGTCGCCTGGGGCACAAATAATGCATATGCGACTTAGCGACTTGCCTTTAGAACTTTACTTGGTCTCTTTTCCTTTTAGTTTTAAGGGGGGCTCCAAAAATTTTGAAGTGTGTGTTATGATTTTATGTATTTTTGGAGGGTGTTGTAGGAGCTACAACAAATGGCGATTCACTGGATGAATTCAGAATCTCTGCTGATGAAAAGTCAATGAGGGAGGAGGGAGGTTATCTAGTACTTGCTTGTGCTTTTTTACCTTAGAGTTTACACTTTCCTTCCTTTGTCACCCTGCATAGTCACCTGTTCCTTTTGGCTTGTTGGGTGCAGATCAACCGAATTTTAATTCTTCACGCCCCAGGATCGAGAGGGTTGGGGAAACCTTGGACAAATGCAGGGTCCGGTACAGTTATTTCGTCCTCATGGTGTTGCTCTGCTGCCAGCGAACCTCTCGGCTCCGGCGGAGTCACTGCCTAAAGGGGTCGTGAACGTTGCTCCGCTGCCAGCGAGCCTGGTCAGTACCCCGGCGGAGTCGTTACAACACCTCTCTGCGCAGGAAGCCTTTCTCGAACCTTTACCCTTTATTCGTGTGCGATTGCACTTATTGAGAATTGTGCCTATGGCACTTATTTAGATGGGCATATTTTGCCTGGGCGGTTGAGGGATCCCGACTTATTTTTCTTGCAGAGAGGTTGCCCCTGGTCTCATATGAGGACTCGGGTTTTTCCCGGATGACCTGCAATTCTCTTAAGTTAACCCTGTTCCCTCACGATCCGGTTGCGTCTATGCAAGACCCTTTTCTACCTGCACCCTTTAAGCTGCTAGGTGGTTCCTTATGCTCGATGACCCTGGTAAGACCGTGTATTATCCTTAGGTGCCCATTACAAGCGAGTTACGACTACCCCGTGCTTTGCGGGAAAGGCCTTTCATCAGCATAGAACCTCTTCAAGGAGTGATCTGGTTGCGGGCATTTTTTAGACAAGGGCATTTTTTTTTATTTTTTTTTTTTTTTTTTTTAGAACAGCTTCTATGATACAGGGGGAAAACAGCCCTTTGAGGGCTATTCAAGTAAAATAGTGTTTGAGATCCTGCCCGTTTACCGGGAGGACCTCGACCTTACCTTCTAAAGTTTGCAATCGGAAAGTATGGGAACCTATCTTTTCTTTAACCTGAAAGGGACCTATCCATAGTGCTTGAAATTTTGCATGTTTTCCTTTCTCTTCGTGAGCCTTATCCCACTTTAGGACAAGATCTCCTACTTCAAATTTTTTATCTCCTGCAGACTTTTTATCGAACCATTTTTTGATCCGACTCTGGTGGATGGCGAATTTCTCCCGGGGTTTCTGCCTTTCCTCCTCTAGTTTTAGCAGGGTGTCGATGCGGATTTGCAAAGCGGGACAAGGGGTGCCGTGGCACTCTTGAGACAACTGCAAAGCGGGGAGAGACAAATTTTGCGGGAGGACGGCTTCTTTCCCATATACAAGGAAATATGGTGAGGTGCCTATTGATGACTTGGGGGTGACGCGATCAGCCCAGAGTGCGTTTTGGAGAGCGTTATGCCAGTTTCGTTGGTGAGACAGGAGGGTCTTTTTGACGATGCGGATCAGATTTTTATTTGTTGATTCTGCTAGACCATTTCCTTGGGGATAGTACTTCGCGGAGTGTTTAAGAACAATGCCATTTTCTAATGCAAAATCATATAATTTAAAAGACGAAAAATACGTTGCGTTATCAAACACTAAGGAAGTTGGAACGCCAAACCTGGTAATGATGGAGTGAGTGACAAATTGCATTACCTCCTGATCGTTGACTTGACGTAATGGTACCGCTTCAACCCACCTGGTGAAGTAATCAGTGGCCGTTAGAATGTACCTGTGTTGCTTAGAAGAGTGGGGTAGAATCTCACCAATGACGTCCAAACCCCATTGTTGAAAAGGTTCTTCAACTGCTACTGACAACAAAGGAGCAGCCGGACGTGCTTCTCGGCTTGCAAATTTATGGCATTGAATGCACTTCCGAACATACGCGTGAGCATCTCTGAACAGGGTTGGCCAATAATAACCTGCACGCATAATTTTATGAGCAGTGGTATCCCCGGCGAAATGACCTCCTGCAGGTCCATCGTGCAGCTCGGTTAAGACCTTCTGAGCTTCATTCTGTTCTAGGCAGCGCAGCATTACCCCGTTTGAATGTTTCCTGAAGAGCTTCCCTTGGATTAACCGGTAGGACGCGGCTTTGAGTCTGATCGCACGTTTCTGCGGGGCATCTAGATTTGATTCCAATACCCCGTGTGCTAAATATCCCGAGATATCCGAGTACCAAGACGGGTTCCTTTCCTGGGGCATGACATCAGTTTGGTACATGTCAATCTCTTGCTCCCAATTATCTTCTTCATTTTTTTGGGAACCTGCGACCTCCGCGGCCATTTGGCATAAACCTTGCCCTTTAACCGTGCGTGCCGGCTTAAACTCTAAGTCGTACTCTTGCATACACGCAACCCAGTTTCCTCTCCTCTCACCCAGCTCTTGCTGCATGAATAGTGATCGAACAGCTGGATGGGGAACGTAAACTGTGACATGGTTCTTCAAGATGTATGGTCTGAAATGTTTAACTGCTTTGTACACCGCATAAGCCTATTTTTCTATTTCAGGATAATTTAATTCAGCTCCCTGTAGGCCAGTGCTCATGAACGAAATAGGACGCTCGTCATTATTTCCGTCCTTCTGCGTGAGCACGGCTGCCAGGGATGAATCAGAAGCGAACGTGTACAGGCTGAAATCTCTGCCGAAATCTGGGCTCTGGAGAGAAGGTGCTTCGGCTATAGCTTTCTTGATCTGGTCGAAAGCTTCCTTTTCGGGTTGATTCCATTTGAAAATGGCATTTTTTTTTATCATCCCTTGTAGTGGTTTCACTATCTGGGCGAAATCTGAGATAAACTTACGTACAAAATTGATTTTGCCCAAAAAGGATTGCATTGCTTTCTTACCGCTGGGGAGAGGAGTTTGAGAAATGGCTTTTGCACGTTCTGGATCAACGACAATGCCTTGCTTCGTTATGATATGACCTAGCAGATTCCCTTCTGCTACGGCGAAAACACTTTTTTTTGGGTTAAGCGAGATACCGTATTTTCTGCATCTTTCGAAAATCTGTCTGAGGTGACGCAAGTGATCCCCCCGATGTTTGGAAAACACAGTAACGTCATCCAAGTAAACCACCACACTTTGACCTATCAGACCTCTGAATGCTATGTCCATCGCTCTCTGGAAAGTTGCTCCGGCGTTGATTAACCCAAAGGGCATACATCGGTATGCGAAAGTTCCCCATTTAGTCCGGAAGGTAGTCTTTAACCGGTCTGGTTCCGCCACCAGTACTTGATTGTAGCCAGAGAAACCGTCCAACAAAGAGAACATCTCTGAGCCGGACACTGCTTGTAATATCTGCTCCATAGGGGGCACTGGGTAATTATCCTTACTTGAGGCCCGATTCAAGTTCCGGAAATCTACACATAATCGAATCTCACCCGACTTTTTCCGTACTGGCACTAAATTGGACACCCATGTGGAATGACGGACTTTGAAGATAATGCGGGCGTCTAAAAGTTTTTTGAGTTCTTTTAGAATTAGTGGCTCCATTGTAGGGTGTACTTTCCTAAGTTTCTGTTGGAATGGTTTTACATTTTCTTTCATTGGTATCACATGTTGTATAATTCGCGTATTGTATGTGCGTAAGTCCTCATAGGTCCAAGCGAATACGTCGCGATACTTGCGAAATAATTGAGTAAAATCTTGGGCCTCTTGGGGGGTACAGTCTTTCCCCAGGTTGATGAATTTAGGATTATCTTCCGACCCCAAGTTCACTTGTCGATGAGCCAAGATCGAGCTCTGCACTTTTGCATTTGGGGGCCCACGGAAACGGTTTTGCAGATCAAATAGCTTTTCAAGTGATACCACCCCTTTAGGCATGGGGTTTCCCTTGACCTGCTCGTACTCCTTTTGCATAGCCTGGTCGTGCTCATCTTCATCTATAGCGGCGTCTTTGAATATTTCTGAGTTGCACATAAATTCCAGCACCTGCTGATCATCATCAAAAACACGCGGATTAGTGATATTGTCTGGCACGGATGGTCTATACATAACTTCAATAGAAAACCCGTCCCTCAAAGGGGTAAACCTGGCGGCAGCATTAGCTAGAGTGTCTGCTGCTGCGTTATGCATTCTTAGAACAGACTTAATTCCAAAAGCATCAAAGGAAGAAATTAACCGCCATACCTCTTGCTGGTACGCCTTCAAATGTGGAGATAAACAATGAATAGTGTTGCGTACCTGCCGAGTGATAATCTCGGAGTCGCTAATAACCCGTAAGCATTTCACCTTCAAATCCAGCGCCTTCTTAAGCCCGAGGATCAGAGCTTCATACTCGGCCGTGTTGTTAGTGCATTGGAACTCGAGTCGACAAGAGACTAGGAATTTTTTCTTATGTGGATCAAGCAATACGCAGCCGGCACCAGAACCATCGAGATTCTTGGAACCGTCGTAATACAATGTCCATATATCATTTTCCGGGTCCTTGGGGGCAGTGTCTTGCGGAGGAATTTTGGGTTGGTGTGATATAGTTTGAGCTTGTTCCTCTGCGACGAGTGTCATTTCAGAGAGGACCTCGGGGCCTACTGCAGATTGGGGAGGTTGGTAACATCCAAAAACAGAATCAAGAAGACACATACCAAGTTCTTCTTGGGCGAAGCTGATGGGTTCATTTGTGGCGTCCAAATCAGTTACAGTGTGTTTCATGTATGGTTCACTTTCAACTCTGATTTGGTTGTTTCTCCCCTTGTAGGGCAGCCATAAGTGAGACCAATCTGTGTCGAAGTATCCTTGCAATTTGCTAGACCAGTCTCTACTCAGCAGTACGCCATAGGCTTCTGGGATGTCGACAACCACAATATCAATACACTGATGAACCCTCGAGTCGGATGAGAGGCGGATAATGACGTTGTTCAGTTCTCCGACTGCCGGTACTTGTGATCTGTCCAGTTGAATGATTTTTGCGTCAGTTTTCTCTGGGAGGATGTTGAGTTTCTTGCATACAGATAAAGGCATGACATTTGTGGAAGCACCAGAGTCAACGAGGCAATTGTGAACGTTAAAGTTGAACATCTCGAGAGATAAGAGGAAAGGAGGGGTGGACCCTCTTGAGTTTGTGTTGACCGCATTTACTATAGATTGGAAATCTGGTTTGGTTTGTGCAGATGTGTTGCTAACGGTTTTCGTATTTTGGTTGTTGGCGAAAGCTTTTAGGATAAGCTCCTTTTGGTTCGTGATGCGGGCCAACTCGTAGAGCGAGATATTAGCCCTGGTCTTTTTCATGTCCTCCACTATGTTGTAGCTGGTGTCAGTTTGGGGACTAGGTTCGGTAGTGGTTTTCGATGGTTCCACTGGGAGTTTGGTTTTTTGACTTACTTTGCCGTTACTATTGGTAGGCTTGTCTGGCGTAGTTGGTCCTTCGTTGCTAGGGGGAAGAATTTTCCTCAGGAAGGCCCTTTTCTTGTCTTCGTATGATTGTTCGGGAATAGCTCCTTTGCTTCTAAGACTATAGTTTCGAGTAGGCTGAGCCTTGGGACTTCCTGCCATGTTGATGTCAATAGGAGCGAGACTCTCTCCCCCGCGGATTACATCGAAAGTTAAGACGGAGGCTCCCGATTCCCCATCTAGGAGTGAAACTTCATCTTGATCAGAAACTTCTTCCTCTGTCAGGCTCCCTGGAGTTTGATCATCCAGAAGCTGGTTGACCACTGCGGTCATGCTGCCGATCCATTGCGGACACGTCTTTTCAGAATGGGCAGCTTGGTGAAAAGAACAAAAATTGTCTTTCCCTATTTCCTCTACGTTGAGAGCGGCACTGGTGTTTGACGGAGGCCTGCTGGTGTTGGGATTGTTTTTCTTGAAAAAAGGTTTGGGAGGTTTGTTTATATTTGAGGTTTCAACGCCTTTCCTCTTTAGGTCAGAGACTTCATTCGTTAGCAGTTTGAGGGTTTTGGCCATACTTTCGAAATCGAAAGTTTCTCTCTCCCTATTTGGGGTGGAAGACTGACCTTTTTTAGTGGTTGACTTGTGATCATCCTTTCCATCATGATCCATGACCCCTATTGACAACATGTCTTTTTCTACTGCGAGAGCGGCCGCGTAATTTTCTGTAAGAGTAGCGCGGGCCTCGCGTTTGACGAAGACTGCAATATCCCTAGGGAGGGCTTTGGTATAGTAGTCGATGGTGATGGAATCGTCCAACGCTAAGTTTGGAGGGAATTTTTGCAATATGGTTGCGAAACGTTGGTTAAAGTCTTTAACTTTCTCTTTTCTATGACACTTGATGGTGCTGAGTTCGGTGAGGAGCATAGAGGGTGTTTTATCTTCCGCAAACTTTTGCAGGAACACATGACGGAACTGGTCCCATGAAGCAATAGATGCACTGGGTAGGGAGCGGTACCAGGAGGCAGCCTGGCTTACAAGAGTATGTGGGAAAAGTCGACACGCAACGTCATCAGACTGAACTCTCATAATCTGTAGGGACAGATAAAAACTACTAATATGGTCTTCTGCCGATGTGCCCTTTTCCGGATCGAACTTAGGAAGGTGCTTCTCTGGGTGTCTGGGCATATCATGGAGAGGGCCTAAAAGGGCCAGAGGGGATTGAGCCATCCAGGCCAGAGGTTGCACCCTCCTGGGACGTTGATGGTTTCGGGTTTCTGCTTCAGACTCACTTCCCGTCCCCGACACCGAGGTTCCTTCATGACGACGAGAGTGTTCATCTCGGTGCCTTTCCCGGTTATTCACGTTTCTAAGTAGTTCCCAATTGTGAGGGAGAGGTCTGTTTTGGTTTTGGTGGTGATTATGGTTGGCGTGGTGTCCAAGGTCGTGAATGATATTTCCTCTACCACCATGACCCTGACCCCTGTTGACTCTCCCTTCATTTCTTCGAGGCCTATTGACTTCTTCTGTATTCCTTCGGGCTGTGTTACCTTCTCTTTCGTTTCTTCTCTCCCCTTCTCCTTCTCGTGGGGAATATACTTGGTTGTTGGTCCACTGATGTAAGTCAGGCTATGGCTCGGGGAAAGGTTCAGTATCAGGGAAACCTTCACTATCGTGGGTAACGGGGTCATTTTTCTGGACAGCCCGCGCGAGGTCCTCAATCATGGTATTAACAAGTTCAGGTACGGTACGGACTAGCACACCATTGCGAGTGATGTTATCGGCAGGGGTCCTAGTGTGGGCCAGAAATTCCATGATAGGGGTATACCGTAAATCCCTGATGAGATTACGAGCAACTGGGCGTAAGGCTCTCAGCTGTTCGTTAGTGATTTCGAAGTATCGGGCTTCCACCGTTGGAATATCTTCTAAAGGGGGAAGGGCAACTTCGTTATTTATGACCTCCCGGCGGGGAGTTTGAGATGGGATATCTGTTGCATGCTGGGAGGATGCCATGGCCCTCCTTCTAGCGCCAAATCTGTTGACGGGAAAATATGTCCAACCAACAGTATGGGATCTCCCCGGTAGAAAGTCCCAATTAGACTTTGAACCGTTTGGAGTAGGGATCCCGTCCGGGGTGTGGGTCCGGCTACCACTTAAATGACTATCTCTTCGGTTTCGAGCAACCTGATTGAAACTGCAAACATACACTTATTAACACGATATAGAATACATGACTGATGAATAAAACCGATATATGACACTGTGCATAGCAAGGTGATAGACAAAATGCATAAACTCAGGAAATTTTGTTAGCAACACATCTATGAGGTATGCATGCAAGATAATCTGTCCACCAAAGAAACAATCCTTTGTGGTAAGAAAATCCCTTAACTTTCCGAAGGATAAAACGAGATGCTAATAAAATAGTTCATTAACATTCATCATGAAGCAAATAATAACTTGAGCATCATCAATACAATCACAGATAACTATGGTGCATAAATGACACTATTAATAACACAGATTCATTAATCAAAAGATATTCTGAAGCTATATGCAGAATACACACAATGTTGTCGCGGCTCAACACATCATCCAATCAAAGGGGTTTTAACATGTATTATATTTCATATATCAAGAGTATGCTTCTTCAGCTACAATGCAATAATGCCTTTCAGTCCACAAAAGAGCAGCCCTTTACAATGCTTCCCACTGGGGTATTTATAGATTCAAAAGCCGCACTTATGGCCTTCCGACGGTTCAACTTCCCGACGGTTCAACTTCCTGGTAGTAACAATTGCGACCTGCGACCTGGTCGCAAATGCGACCTGCGACCTGGTCGCAAATGAGACCTGCGACCTGGTCGCAAGTGTGACCAGCGACCTGGTGTTTGCACTTATGAAGGTGGTCGCGCAATCGAGGTTCCAGGAGCGTCGACTTTCTTGCCTTTGATGAAGTCTTTCCAAGTTTGGTAATCTGCCGTTATCAGAGCGACAAGAGGGCTTTCCTCTTTTATCCGGTGCTCACATTCTAGAGCATTCAGCACCAGAGTCTCCTTCTTCTGGGAGATCATCATTGAGGAAAGTATGACTTGGTGTAAATTTTGCCTTACTTGTGCCAACAGCCGTTTGATTTCTTTTGATGCTTGAATTCGGTGCGGCGGCACTTCTTGGCTGCGGGGAAGCCGAATTTCTTGCTCTCTTTGTTCCCGAGCCTTAGTTTCATTTAGTGCCTAATGATGGAATGTGATGAAGGGCGTTCATGGAGTCGATGCCAACGATTGGGTGATTATACGCGAGACACTACTTGGAACTTACTGCTTGGACGAAGCTTGTCTCTGGATTTTCCTGCTCAGATACCGCACCTTGCTTCTTGCGTGGCTCCCTCCTTAGAGGCACGTGGAGCTTTCGGATGCGGGGCTGTCCAATTGTCATCTTGTCTAAAGTGGCGGAGGCTTCCTTGGTCGTCGTTTATTACTTGCTTGGTCTCTTCCATGTACTGCGCCAGGGCCACCGTTTGTTTCAGGGCGAACTTTTCCTGGTACACTTGCCTCATTGTCATCTCTAGCACATCACATTCCTTCTTGACTGCCAGTGGAACCTCATTCACCTGAGCGGGCCTACCCTGGAGCTGGAGCATCGCATTCTCTAGCCTTGACTTCTCTTGCTCTGCCGCTTTTAGCCGGTTCTGCAAAGAAATAATCTCTCTGCTCATCCTTGTGACATTTTCTTCGTAGGCACGCGGCAAAGCGGTGCGGAAACGACGCTATCATAGGATTTGTCCTTGTGTACGGGACTATGTCCTTTCCGGTGGAGACCGTGGAGATGGCAGGGTAGCCTGGCGTTAAGGATTTCCTCTTCTCTTGCCGTATCTTGAAAGAGAATTGGTCAAAAGTCAACCTGGTCAAGTCGAAGACTTCTTCTTCTTGCTCCCCCGGAAAGTCATCAACACTGAGGGTACTTCCCACGCCACCTGCAGGGATATTCAGGGGAGATAGATCAATTTCATCTAATAGCTCGTCCTCTACATCCTGCGTTTGACCCTTTTCTTTCTCCTTTTGCTGGCGCTCTGCTTCCGCCTTGTCATGTTCTTCTTTCTTTCGGCGTTCTGCCTCTTTTTCCTGTTTTCTGGGTGTCTTTCTTTGCGGCGGCTTCAGTGGTCATCAGGCAGAGGATGATCGACTTTATCGAGCTCTTCTTTCAGTGCCCGTTCTGCCGCCACTTGCGCCTCCTTTTCCTGTCTTTCTTTCTCCTCCTCTCTTTTCCTTTTCCGTTCTGTTCTGGCGTCCTTCTTTCGTTTTTCTTCATCTTCCTTCCTCTTCTTTTCCTCTTCCAGTTTGGACAGGCTTGCTTCCCTTTTGCTGATCCGCGGTGTCGGGTTCTGCACTGTACTGGTACGTGTTCTTTTATCTTTGGAGGAAGAAGAAACTCCAATGTTACGGTGTCGGTTTTCCTCTCGGTCATGGTCGGTCCTGGTGCGAGATGCCGGTTTGCGTTATATAATTTCTTCTCTCATCCTCATCGGGCACTCGATGTGTTGATAGCACTCCATACGAAATTGGCCCTTTTAATGTTCGAACTATCCCGAAATTTGGATCGTAGACTCGGCCCGGTCAGGATTTCGGAAGTGATAGCTCTTCGCGCCTTCCACCTCCTTCTGGAGTCTTTGGCCAGGTATAGGAACCAATGGTGAGAGGTAGAAGCGAGGCCAAGGTTTCTTCTTCCCTTTGGCAAGGACGTTAGAGAAACCCAAGGTCATCGAAAACACACCTCTTGCATGAGTACCGTAGGTAACAAACTTAGGAAGAAGAGAGCGTGTAATTGGTTTCCAAAACGAGCCGAATACTCGGATGATGGTGAATTCAGCGAATGGGAACCAGTGTGCCACCTGCCCTAGTGTTTCCATCGCTCGCCAAGACATGCAGGGGGCATCTTGACCAAATAATTTCCCGTAGAGGGCGGGCATGAATATGTGAGAGATTTGCTCGATGTCAGAACTGTGCTAGATTCGAGAACACCACAGTCTTTGGTTGAGTGTATTGCACAGGTGTTGGTAGACTAATTATGTGGCCATCCCTCAACATGCATCTGGGCACAGACAGCATCTAGTAGATACGAAGCCATGTAGAATTCTGATGGCGCTCCCTCATCTGGGGCTAAAGCCGAAGCCAAGTTTGTGTGCATGGAGCCCATTAATATTCCTGCCCAATCGAATCGAGTGCCGTGAACTGTTACGTGTTCTATGATGGTTGCCCATGTTCCATTGAAGGTGGTGGCGTCCGAACGCCCGTATATCCTGCACAGCATGGCGGCCACTAGCTTATAAACTTTCCTCAGACTGGCCACCAGGTACTCCTGGTCCTTTTTGATCTTAAACTTGTCTGGTTCTGCCCACCATCTCCTGATCGTGTCAACCATTGGTACTTCATTTGTAGCAAACCATCTTGGGGTGAAGTTCACCTCTGCTTTGGGTAGGGAATAGTAGACCTGTGCTCTTGAACTTTCCAAAGTCACGAAAGCTTTCCCTGCACTATCTCGGATTGCGAAGCTTTTCGGATCCGTCTTCTGTATGATCCAGTCCAGCATTTCGGGGCATGGAAAGATGGCAGGATGAGCCCCAACCAGGTGTAATCTGGACTTTTTGACTTTCAGATATATTTCACGGTCCGGGAGATCTTCTGGTAACTCCTCTGCTGTCATGGAAAATTCATGGTACACTTCGTACCACCTGAGGCTATCCTCCTTTGCGAAGGTGCAAAGGGTGTCTCTGTATATGGGCGGCGGAGATATTTGTATGTCTGCGTCTAATCCTTCCTCCACCACCTGCCTGCTTCTTCTTCGGGATACCCGGGGTGCCATATCGCTAGAGTCTGAGGGGACCGGTACTGCTTCTGCTCCGAATTCACCTGCTGCATTTAGAACAGAATCACGGGGTAAGAAAGACATGATGATAATGGCTAAAAAAAGTCTGAGCATGCAAACATAATTTACTGTTCTCTGGGAGCTGCTGGGTCGCCGCTCTGCAAAAGGGCTCACCTGCGACCTGTGACCTTGCGACTAGGTCGCAGGGTCGCAGAGTCGCTGAGTGGGACCTCTGCGACCTCTGCGACCTCTGCGACTAGGTCGCAGGGTCGCAGGGTCGCTGAGTGTGGCTTTTGCGACCCCTGTGACCTTGCGACCGGGTCGCAGGTCGCAGGTCGCAAATTGCGTTTTGCGCGCGCGCGACTTTGCGGCTAAGTGTTTACAAATGAGACAGAATTTCGGTCTGAAAGGTCCAGAATTTACCATAATGCATGGCCATGAAGATTAGGCAAGGGGTAGGCGACCTTGGGGTTTTGTGGGCAACACAAAGACAGCAGCAATCCAAAGAAAAACCCCATCCTTCTTAGCAAATAAATAGGACCGTGAGGAGGCTCAAAAAATGGCAGGAGATGTTTATGCAGGAAACCTAGGGAGAAAAACGGCAACTTACCCAGAAGAAAAAAACGCCAGTCAACCTGTCAGAGCAAATCCGCGGTTTTCGCTGAGAGTCACAAATGCGACCTAGCGACCCGACCTTATATAAAAAGGTCGCACGTGTGGTTATTTAATGCGGTCGCAAGATGCAAGTTTGCGACCTTGCGACCTCGCGACCTACAGGTCGCTAGGTCGCAAGGTCGCTGGGTCGCAAATTTCCTTAAAACTCCATTTCGCGACCTTGCGACCTTGCGACCCCAAGGTCGCTAGGTCGCAAGGTCGCAAATTGGGGATATCCGACCCTTGCGACCTGTGCGACCTTGGGTCGCAGAGTCGCCTAGGTTGCCAGGGTCATAAATAAAGTATGTGCGACTTAGCGACTTGGTGCTAGAAACTTACTTGATCTCTTTTCCTTTTAGTTTTAAGGGGGAGGCTCCAAAAATTTTGAAGTTGTGTGTTATGATTTTATGTATTTTTGGAGGGTGTTGTAGGAGCTACAACAGGATGGAAGGCGGATATTAATCTAGAGAACAGTAGAACAGTGAAACGGTGGAAGGGGAAGGCGGGCGCGATGCAATCTGGACTGTCAGATCTGGTGGAATGGACGACAGAGATTTAATCGCATCGGAGAAAGGAAGGGTTAAAAAACTCCACGGTTCACTGATCTTGCAATTTTTTATTTAGCGCGGACCATTGGATCACGAAAGAGATCAACGGTGGAGATCTGATCGGAGGGGGGAATGATGGGGGGCACAAGAGGCAGAGCGCGATTAAATCTAGGTTGTTAGTTCTTATGGATTCAACGGTCCAGATTAAATCGGCAAAGCGATGATGGGCTCTGTGAACAAAAGCGCAGACGAATCTCGACCGTTGGTTCTTGTGGATTCAACGGCCAGGATCTAATCGAAGAGTTAGCCATCGGGGAGAAAGAAGAGTGGCAATGTTGGGTTAGCGCGATGCGATTTTGCGCCAGTCGTTGAATCTGGAAAGGGATCAACAGTGGATATACAATCGGAGGGGCATTGGAAAGGTGTGATGGGCACGATGAGATATTTGCGCTGACCGTTAGATCTGTAAATATCAACGATTAATATTGCAGCGGATGGTCGATAGAACAAATTTTCATCACATCGGAAAATTTCAATTGACAAAGGGAAAAGACCAAAGGGAAGCTCTGATTGCGATTAGCGCCCCGGGGCTTAGTGCCTAGTCCTCGGTGTAGGTTATACGTAGGTAAGGGGCTAAGGGCTAGGCCGAAAGGGGCTTAAGCTTGTTATAAGGTAAAAAGTGGGTTTTTAGGCCAAAAACAGAGTTTTTAAGGCTAAATGGTGGGTTTCGGTAAAGGGAAAAAGGGATTTTTAAACCAAATGAAAGGAGCCATAAGGTTTTAAAAGAGGAATTAGATGGTTTATAGGGCTAAGGAGGGGATTTTGAGGGTTTTTTGGGGAAATTTTGTGAAGGGAAAAAGAGGTGAAAATGGGGAATTTGCAGGGATAAAATGCAGCAAATGGAGGCTTTTTCTGAGCAAATTTCTTTTACAAACAGTGAGGCTTTTTAAATGGAAACAGCAGTGAGGGATCTTCAAAAGATAAAAAACACATGGAGGCTTCAAGAATGATAGGTTTTCAAAGTAAATGTATCTCTTGAAGGCTCAGAAACAAATTTAGCCACCTGTTTGCTATGTCAAAAATTTATAGGTGGCTAACAGAGGTGACCAAGTAACATCATCCTTGAAAATTGTGCTTTCCATCATTAAAGAGGTCTCTCAAAATAAATCTTCAATTTATGTTATGTGATGTTGTTGCACCTTTGTCTTTGTGGTCTCTTTCATTGATCCCTTACTGGGCAGCACCTGTTGTGCCAATTAGTTACAAAACCACTGATACTCTTCAGAATTTACCCCTTTGGTGCAGTGAAACAGTGTTGTCTTAACAAACACATAAGATATTTCCTAATATCATTTTTTAATCTCTACCTGTTGTCACCAAGGAGGCCTCTCACTTTTATTTCTTACTTCAATGAATCTTTAATTTGTGCGTAGTTGTGCTTATATACCACTATCTTCATGATCTTTTGCATGGGATCTTTGTTGAGCAACACCTTACAAACAATTGGTCATGAAACTGTTGATACTCTTTGTAAACTCAGGCATGTTGTTTCTATTCTGCCGTGGGTGTCATTGGTGAGTTAGGCTTCTCACTTTGCATCTGTTCTACTGATAACCATCATAAAGCATTCCTGCAGAAATGCTTTAACATGGGCAAACTGTCCTTTTTCAAACTCTATGCTCTGGTCTAGGAGGTCCTTCCTTGAAGGCCTTTTGACACCCTTTGCACATTCATGAGCTCACCTTATTTTCATTTTATTTCACCTTTTAGAATATGTAAACATAGTGATTTTAGGAAACCAAAGCAATGCATAACCTAGGAGATCCTATAATGACCTATTGGGATATATTTTTGGATTAGGTGTTTGGTTGAAAACTTGAATCAGGGTTTGGAGGTGTAATACAGGGTTTTGATAAACCTTTATGCATTGCCACCCTAGAAACTGAAAATATTTGATTTACCTAAAGAGTCTAGAAAGAGAATTTAAAATCACCATTGCTTGAGGCACTTGGTGAGTAGGGGAAAAAGGTTTAGGCTACTTGGCAAACCAAGATGTAAATATAGAAGGCTTAGACAATCACAAATAGAGTGGTAAAGTCAAATGTGGAAAACATAGAGAGAATGAGGGACATATGTCCATGATTTGGTCTTCGGGGAGTGATAGATTGGCCATGCTTCGATAGAGTAGTATAATAGTGGAAAAATTATCCTAAGGGAAATGAAGGCAGTGATATTTCTCAAAACTCACAAGATTCATGAATTTTGTTTCTAGAAATCTAGGACAAGAATTTATTCATCTAAACAAGTAAAAATTACTGATGACTAACAGTGGCTCCACTTGGGGAGGGCAGCTCCTTTTCAGGAGGTGTCCAAAATTTCAGATCTCTTGGTTTATGAAGACCAGTGCCTCATCCATTGGGCAGATTTTTCTTCTTTTCTTTTGTTGTTGCTTCCCTGATGTAGTGATTTTGATAATCTGAAAGCATGATTAACTCAACTTCATCTCTACCTACCCAACCTAATTTCCTAACATTTTATCTTCCTTGGGGGCACTTGAACTGGCAAACCCATTGACATCTTTTCTTTTGAAAGCAAAAACAAACTATCTACTTCTACACTTATTTCTTCCAAGAGTTTATATTATGCTAGTGAACTCTTCTTATTCTCTACCTAGACTATTTGACTGTCAATATTAAGCAGTATGATAGAATTCATTCTCTAAGATATTGAAAAGAAATTTAAAGCATTAATTGAACCAGGATTAGGCAATCTGATTCATCATGAGTTGTGGCATTGAGACAAGATGCACACAAACATTATTTTTCATAAGCAAAAAAAACTAGAAAGTGTGAAGGCTATGTTTCATCATTTGCTAATCATCCCTACCCTTCTCCTTGGTTCAGATTTAAGCATGTGGAACCAGTATATTTCATTCCTAATCTATTTTCTTTTGACAAGTCAAGCTTAAATGATTTGACTAGCATTCCTTCACTAACTTATCAACAATAAATTTAAAACATCTTCAGCCATGATTAGGCTAGATGACCAAACAAGACATTCTTTTTGCACCAGTAATGGCATTTAGGCTTGCACACTTTCAGTACTACTATTTTTTGGGTATGGGGTTGTACCTTCTCTTTTCATCTGCCCTCTTTTTCATTTTTTCTTTGTTTTTTACTTTTTCTCTCTTTTTGGTCAAAACAATATAAAACTAAAGGTATAAAGATGCTCATAGTGTTGAGATTATTCACTTGCCTATCTATCCTAATATAACTTATACAATGTATACATTCATTTGGTGAACTCCCTTTTCCAATATAAACAATCAAGTAGATGATTACATGAGTGATTTTCTTTTAGCTCTTTGAGTGTGGTGAAAAAATCAAAAGGACACTCCCACCTTACTGTGTTTGAACAGTAGATCCTAAAATGTTCTTGAAATTCTGCATCAAACTGATCTTGACATGGCATACTCCTCATTTAGATGTCTCTAATAAATCAGCAAAGGGATCTTGAAATAATACCTAAATGTGAGGATTTGGAAAATAAGCTTGATCCAGGACTGCTTCTTCCTCCACTTGGCTAAGCTTGGGACTCTTTTGGGAAAGAAAATCCTTCTCTTACTCATGATCATCTGCACTATCAAACTCATCATATATTGCTATGTTTTCCTCTAGAAAACCTAATTGAATAGAGCCATAGTTGTTCTCTTTCTCTTGTGAAGGCTTGACATAGGGTTGAATGTGTTCTTTTTTGTTAAAATCAATACCCAAAGATTGTTGACTTTTGATTTCATTAAGGTTGTCTTTGATGAATTGAAAGGAAGCACAACAAAGAGGTAAAGACCCTTCCTTTTCTCCCAAACTTTTTGTAATTTCTTCTTCACTGTCATCGCTGAGTGGTATTTGTTGATCACTATATTTGAGCTGTCGAAAATGACTGTCTTTGTTCCAAAAACTAATCACTAATTTCTTTTTAGTGTTATCTTGAGTCTGGAGAACATAATCATCATCATATTGATCATATTTGGGCAACTTATTCATAGGAGGAATGTCATCCATTATGCACATTTGACCAGCAGATTGTTCCACCATATGAAAAGGAGTGTGTTCATGGCCAATAGCTTCTCCTTTAGCAATCTGAAATGACTCGAAGCACAAGGGTTGGGAGTCAAGAGGTGCTGGCTCATCTTCCATTTCTGGTTTTGTAATCCAAACAGTCATACCAAGATTATTTGAGGGGAGAACTTCTGAATTTGAAAAAGGGTTTGTATTATCCATTTCTTCTCTTACTGATTCTTTAGAACATTCTACCTTGTTTCTATTTTCAATTTGTTTGCAATACTCTCTTAATAGTGAAGCACAAGATGTAGGAAGGCATATAGTACTTACTTGACAACTTTCTGCATCTTCTTCTTTGCAACCTTGCTCAGCCAGTATGTTTTGATAGCTATCTTTGCATTGAAATGAATAATTTGGTTCTTCCAAAGAAAATAGTATTGGCTGCTTTGAATAATCAGCACCAACCTCAACCTTGTACTCTTCCTCTTTCCTGCCAATTATATGCATCATTTTGTTGATTGTATCTATCAAAATCTCTAGCTTTACCTCTGAAGATATTAGTCTCTCTTGATCTGATTTGTCTTTCTCTATTACTCTTAGATTTTCCTCCCTGTTTAGTATGTTGGCTTCCACATCAATTGTTATCCTTTTCATTTCCTCCAGGGTTGCAGGATCTCTTTCTCTCATCTGGAAAACCATCTCTGGGTCAAAAGAACTTTGGTAGTGCAAGAAATCCCACCCTGAAGGTGGCTTTATCTTAGTAGGTATTGCATTGTATACTTTATTCAACCTGGCTGAAAAGTCATATACTGTCTCCCCTGGTTGTCATTTTAAATGGTTGTATTGCTTTATGATGAGAACTTCATTTACCATGACCACCCACCTATCTAGGAAGACTTGAGTGAATTTATAAAAATTGATAATGCTTGCAGCTAGAAGGTCCTTAAACCAACTCTTAATTTTTCGTTATAATGATAAGGCAAACATTCTATGTAATGATCCTTTTTCAGGAACAAGGTGCTCAAGAGAAACGTTGTATAAGTAAAACTGTGAAAAAATAATGAAGATCAATACTTGGCTCCTCTTATTTATGCTAAATGGGACTTATATATGGAATTTAATCTAAAAAAAATCAGTTTAGATACGTTAAACAGATCTCCCAAAAACTAGACTAGCTAAAAAGCACCCAAAGAGGGAGGCTGCAGCGAAATGCAAACACTGCTTCAGAAATTGCATAGTTTTATGAGATATTCAGTGGAGATCAGAAAGGAGGGTTATATTTCAGTAATACAGTATCAAACCATCATTAATATTAAGCTCTTTCACCCTACAGCAGAATGCATGAGAAAATACAGCAAGAATCTTCAGAAAAACAGAGCTTTAACACATGTACATTTGCAGAAATGGCTCAACTGCGTTATTTTCAAGGAGCTTCAGCAGCTGCAAGTTAAAACCTAGATCTAGGACAGATCTGTGGATAAAACATCAGATCTATTTCAGATCTGGAAGCTATATTGTCTTCTCTTCAAGATCCACTTGGAATTTTGACAAAAGCATGCATAAATAAGAGTAGATCTGAGAAACAAGTTGCAGATCTAGAAATTGCTACAGTAAATTTCTAAGTATAACATTTTATTACAATGGATCACATCTAAATAGAACATATATCAGCAAGCTAATCCATGTATTACCAAGTGGAAGGCAAAGCCCAGCACTAGATATCTCTAATCTAAACTATGAGCAAGACACCATGAAACCATCATACAGAAATAACGCAGTCTACTCATGGGAACAGCGTTGTAGCTCAAACAACATAGAAAAATACTGTAAAATTGCAGATTTGAAGCACAAAGAGATGAGACACTCTTTCAGGAGGTTAAATAACACAATCCATGAGAAGAGGCTCCCAAAAATACACTAGATCTCTGCAAATCTAGACTCCCACTTGTTGCAGCTTACAAGACAACTCAAACCTCAACATGAGCAGCGTTGTAGTGTAAGGTGGAGCTAAGCCTCAAGCCTGATAGTGGTTCAATTTAGCAAAATTTCTTCCAACATTCCTCAAAGGAAGAGGTGAAATCCTTGCATAGGAATTCCAGATACAATCCTCCACTAAACAGTAGAGAATGGTATTTGTCTAAGCAGACAAATACTCAGAAATATGATCAATCAACAACCTTCTCTTTTTGCCCTCCTTTTCCTTTTATAAGTTGAGAAAGCCTTTGCAAACCCTAAACCATCTTGATGAGTTAGCCCTTTACACATGAGAGGCTTCCTTCTAGAACTGCGCTGTCCCTTTTGGAGATGCAATGAACCTAGACAGCGTTGTTGATTTGGTCAAGGTTGACCTAGTCTTTAGCTCAAACCTCTTTCACACTTGCAAGTGATTATTTACATGGCCCTTATTTGTCTTTGTTCACATGGGCATTGATTTATTCAGACTTTTAGGAGTTTTACATGTCCTCCTTTATTCATTTATTCATGAAACATAAATTAAAACAAAATTGAATGTTCCTCTTAGCTAAGGCTAAGTGGGAACATTACAGTCCTCCCCTCCAAAATGTTGCTTGTCCTCAAGCAACTGATAGGGTAAGAGCTATAGTTCTTCTCCTCCTCCATTGATGGCACCATCAAGGATCAAGCTTTTATCATGGGCCAAGTGCTCATTAAGCCAATACATCAAAAATTTCTCCTCCAAGGCTAACATGATAGGGGCATAGTCCATCCCTCCAGGAGTGTAAAACTCAACAGAAATAAACATGGGTGAAGCAATGTCACATCTAAAACATGTATCATGAAGTACAAGATGAAGTTCCATCCCATGTGGTACATATACACTGCACACTCTTTGCCCATACAAACCCATAAACAATACCAATATATCATCTATGTATGGAAGAAAAATTACATATATGAAAACTGAAATTTGCACTTGAGGAGGTGGGTCACAATCCCACATAAGATACCAATGCAATGCACTCCTTATCTTGAGTAGATCTGAGTGTGGTAAGTAGTACTCCCACCACACCTTTGCTGCATGGGTAACTTTGACATGGCTAAAAGTGATACCCAAGTTAGGTGCCTTTAGGAAGCACCCATCATGATAGAGAATCTCCCTTTGCACCTCAAGGGAGTGGCCATGAGATCTGCATGTAATATCACTCCTTGTAGGAGCCATGGCCTGCATACATATGGTAAGAGAATATGTAAAATTAGAAAAATAAACATTCTCCATAAGATCAGATTCTTTACCATTCAAGTCTCCCACACACATGGATTTGGGCATGGGCATTTCTCCTCTTTTAAGAGAAGGAAGAGATGGTTGAAATGACTCCTACATAGAGCCCTTTGGCTACCCAAAATCCTCATAACTATTGCACTCTTGTAAGTTTTTATATAGTTCCTCCAAATCACAGTGCTGATGTAGTTCCTCCTTCATACCCTCCCAATCAAAACTCCTCATGATTAGGGTGTAGATCTTTGCTGACTGCATATAGCTGGAAAGGAACTCTTTGTGTGCTCTTTGTAGTATCTCTTTCTTATGCTTGGAGGCTTGAGACAAGAATACTTTACCAAGATGATATATGACCCCTTCATGGACCAATTATCCTCCCCATTGCTTCATGCCATCTAATATTATCCCGGTGTGAAGATCTTTGGAGTACTCCACAAGGAGTTGAGATCTCCAATATGGATCCACACATCTCAACAATGGCAGTGCTGCTGATACATCTATGGTGGTTCTTTCCTTGTTTTTGATTGCCTCTTTGACATTATAGATGCCAAATTTTTTTGTTGGGAGGCTGATCCTCCCCTTTCCTTCCTCCCACAGTGTTGTGGCTTTCTCTTTCATTGCTCCAATCCTTGCTTGATCTATGTTTGGAGCAACACTTTGTAAGGCTTCCCCCACATGATTAGAACCTAATGGCATTCAAGTGGCCTACCATGAGGTAGGAATGTTCCTTGCAGCATTCTCATAAACATGAGAGAAGGAATTGTGAGATCCTTGCTTCCACTGTGCAAATCAATCTCTGTTGTTTGTGTGGAAACATCAAATGCAGGATAACTGTGCATGCCTCGAATTATTTGTGGTTTCCCACTCTTCAAGTCCACCCACTCCATTTGCAAGGCTTTCCAATCAATGGTAACCTTACCCAAGGTAATCAACCACTAGACACCCAAGATGATATTGGTGTCTGGTATGTCAACTACAAAGAAGTGGTCCACCAAAGTGTAGGATCCCATAGTGACAGAAAGTGATGGAACATATTTCATGCATTGCATGGTTCTATCTCCTAGGACCAAAATAGAAAACCCATCAAAAGTGTTAGTATGGATTCCTCTCCTCTGAACAAGTTGAGCATCAATAAAGTTGTGGGTGGCCCCACTGTCAATCAAAATAGACACTCTTTTGTTCATGACTTAGCCTTGTACTCTCAGTGTCAAGTACTTAGGCACTCCTCTCAAAGAGGCAAGAGTCCCACTTGTTGGAGAAAAGGCTCCCTCTTCACCTCTGGATGGTGATTGATCTTCCTCCTCATCATCACTAGTGCTGTGACCCCTCCTAGGTCCATCATTCCCATCTTCCTCCTCAAAATCTGAGAAGACTTCTATATAATGTGCCCTTCTAGTAGTACATCTATGTCCCAGTACCCATGGCTCTTGTCAAGTGAACCACAATCTCTTTTTCCTCAACTCACTCCGAAGATCAAAGTCAAGAGGTTTCTTCAGTGAGCTCTCCTTGGGTGGAGTAGCTTTCCCTTCTTCCCCCTTAGAAGAGTGAGGGGCTTTGCTTTGGAAATTTTCCTTTGCTCTTGGCAAGGCATCTTGGAGATCTCTAGCTCTCTCAATGGCATCATGCAAAGTGATGGGCTTGGTAGACTTAACCAACCCATGCAAAGGTTCTTCCAGGCCATCAATGAACATGTAGACTCTCCTTGCTACAGATAGATCAGGGACCATTACTGACAATCTCAAGAATTCATAGATATAGGCCTCTGCATCTCCTATCTGCTTCAGTTTTTCCAGGCTTATAAAAGGTGCCTCGGGATCCTTCTGATCAGATCTCTCCACCAATATTCTAGTGAACTCAACATAGGTAGACACATTGCTATGTCCCAATGTAGATAGTCCATGGAACCACCAGTTGTGAGCTTCACCCTCAAAGTGCAGCGCAGCAATCTTAATGGCTTCTACTTCGGGGACTTTGTTCAACTGGAAATAGATATCCAGTTTTTCCACCCATGCTTTGGCAGAACAAGAGGATGATCCATCGAATTTGGGCAAGAATAACCTAACCATAGTGTGGTGTCTCCCATGAAAGAAACCACCATTTCTGTACTGCTACCATGGTCTCCTCCGGTCCTTGAGATGGAAAAAGTCTTGGAAACTCAAGTTATCCTTGAATCTCTGACTTTGTGAGTCATATTCCACAAAATAACCTTCCAAGGAGGTTGGCTCTTGTGGGCCTTCATTCTCTACAGCTAAGAAGGTAGGCATAGTAGAGCATTGTAAGGCCTGTGGAGCTTGTGGCAAGCTCACAGGTTGACCAGTCCCATAATGAGACATTTCAGAACTTTCTCCTTGATGGAATCTCCCAAGGGATTCCCTCATTCTATCCACCCTCATCTCTTTTATCTCCTTGGAAATATCTTGCATAGTCTCCAAGAGATTTTTTTTAAACTCCTCTGCTTCCTTATCCTTATCATTCGTAGATTCAGGGGCTTTCCCCTTGTCTTGACCCTTGTCAGGGTCATCAGTGTAGTCATACTTTTTATGACTTCTATTTCGGTACCTCCTCTCCCTCTCAGTGAGAGGATCATCTTCTTCAAAATTCAGCATGACTGGTGCTCCAAGGAAAGCACAGGCTGTGCCAAGAGTGGAGCTCAGATACCACTGTAATGATCCTTTTTCAGAAAATTCAACAAGGTGCTCAAGAGAAACGCTGTATATTTAAAACTATGCAAAAATAATGCAGATCGGGACTTGGTTCCTATTATTTATGCTGTATGGGACTTATATATAGAATTTTATCTAAAAAAAGTAGTTTAGATACATTAAACAGATCTCCCAAAAACTAGACTAGCTAAAAAGCACCCAAAGAGGGAGGCTGCAGCAAAATGCAAACACTGCTTCAGAAATTGCGCAGTTTTAGGATATATTCAGTGGATATCAACAAGGAGGGTTATATTTTTGAGTAATACAGCATCAAATCATCATTAATATTAAGCTCTTTCACCCTACAGTAGAATGCATGAGACAATACAGCAAGAATCTTCAGAAAAAGAGAGCTTTAACACATGTACATTTGCATAAATGGCTCAACAGCATTATTTTCAAGGAGCTTCAGCAGCTGGAAGTTACAACTCAGATCTAGGATAGATCTGTGGATAAAACATCATATCTATTTCAGATCTGGAAGCTATATTGTCTTCTCTTCAAGATCCACTTGGAATTTTGACAAAATCATGCATAAATAAGAGTAGATTTGAGAAACAAGTTGCAGATCTAGAAATTTTTGCAGTAAATTTCTGAGTATAACATTTCACTACAATGGATCAGATCTAAATAGAACATAGATCAGTAAGCTAATACATGGATCACCAAGTGGAATGCAAAGCCTAGCACTAGAGATCTCTGATCTAAACTATGAGCAAGACACCATGAAAACCTTCATACAGAAATAATGCAGTCTACTCATGGGAACAGCGTTGTAGTTAAAATGACATAGAAAACTACTGTAAAATTGCAGATCTAAAGCACAAAGAGATGAGACACTCTTTCAGGAGGTTAAAGAACCCACTCCATGAGAAGAGGCTCCCAAAAATACACTATATCTCTACAGATCTAGACTCCCACTTGCTACAGCTTACAAGATAGCTCAACCCTCAACATGAGCATTGTTGTAGTGTAAGGTGGAGCTTGGCCTCAAGCCTGATAGTGGTTCAATTCAACAAAATTTCCTCCAATATTCCTCAAAGGAAGAGGTGAAATCCCTGCATAGGAATTCCAAATACAATCCTTTATTAAACAGTAGAGAATGGTATTTGCCTAAGCAGACAAATACTCAGAAATATGATCAATCAAAAAACCTTCTCTTGCTGCCCTCCTTTTCATTTTATAAGTTGAGAAAGATTTTGCAAACCCTAAACCATCTTGATGAGTTAGCCCTTTACACATGAGAGGCTTCCTTCTAGAACTGTGATGTCCCTTTTGGAGATGCAATGAACCTAGACAGCGCTGTTGATTTGGTCAAGGTTGACCCAGTCTTTAGCTCAAACCTCTTTCACACCTGCAAGTGATTATTTACATGGCCCTGATTTTTCTTTGTTCACATGGGCATTGATTTTTTCAGACTTTTTAGGAGTTTTACATGTCCTCCTTTATTCATTTATTCATGAAACAGAAATTAAAACAAAATTGAATGTTCCTCTTAGCTAAGGCTAAGTGGGAACATTAAATTCTAATACACACATCATCTTCTCCTATTTTAAACAGGTTAAGTAAATTCTCAAGATTTTGAATGTGTTCTTTAGCAGTGACTTTTTAGCTTTCTCCATCAAATATGGGTAGTTTATTTGCAAGATTTGCAGGGAGGGCCCGGAGGATATGAGGCAAAACTAGAGGCTTGTATCCTTCTAGGACCTTTTTGGGTATAGGTAGTGCAAAAAGATATTTATAACTGTTTGAGGTTTCAGCAAGAGCAAGAAAGGTAACATGAGGCTCATGTTTCACTAGGTCTTCCACAGGTGAATCTGCTCATGGTCTGAAATTTGAGGCTCAGCTTTTCGAGGCTTGAGATATTTCCAAATGTAGATCTCATCAATGTGTTCTTGATCAGGCTTAAACTAGGATAGAACATATTTATAGATAAAAACAAAAATTTCTTGAATCCAACCTAGGCCTGAGTGCTCTTTCTTTCTAAGATGACTGGTCATGTTTCAAGTTCTTCCTCCAATGGATTCTTTAGGTCTATTGAGAGTTATGGAGTCGCCAGGTGGATGATTTCAACTATTTTAAGGCAGGTTGTTGTCTACCATCAGCAACTGAATACCAATCTAAGGATATTTGTGGGTTTTCTGAGGCCTTAAGGAATACTTATATTGTCATTGACTCAAAGGTCCAACCGTGATCGCCATTATGTTAGTGTGCCGATGAGGTGGCGATAAATCAGTAGATACTACTTGACAGGAGTGTTTATGAGGTTTTAAGGACTACTTAGGGTGTTATTTTCTCAGGGTCCCACTGCGATCGCCATTATGTTAGTGTCCCGTGATTTAGAAGATTGGGAGACCAAATGCACAGGGTAACATCAGACCAGTATTTGGAGTCCTAGGACCTAGCCTTCCTGGACTCGGAGAGGGATCTCTCTATTATGTGCGAAGGATATAAACTTGTTCGCTTTAGATGTTGATTTTAGGCTAGTTTCTAAGTATAGGGTTTGTTTGTTTGTTTGGTTAAGGTAAGATGATTGAGTAGGATAAGTGGAATGAGAGGTTGTCAAACATTGGGCTATGGAGTCTATGAATTCATTGATATTTCAATAGTGAATCGGGGTACATCACAGGGCCAATCTAGTGTAGTCAATGGATATTTAAGTTAATGTGTGAGGTGAGATGAACATTAAGTTTTGGGGAAACAAGATACGGTAAAGGGAAGTTAAGAATCCTTTTTCAAATACCTATGAACAAGAGGGTCTTTCATACTGATAAGCAAAAGATACTAATCATGAGATAGGGCACACCATTTACTCAATGAAAATACTTTTAAACAAATAAACATTCAAGATAAACAATCTAGTGGAACAAAGGAAGCAAGACAACTTATCTAACTTCAATGATTCTACTTTCAAGGTTTGAAAACATATAAGAGACAAATAGCATCAATAAATAAAAAGGGAATTCCTAAACATCATTCATTAACTAATAAATAACTTTGAGGCAAACTGATAAGCATATACAAAGGGCAAGCTCGAAACAAGACCTCTTTGTCTTAACTTAATCAATCAATACATCAAAGAGATATTTCAAGACAAATTTTAGATAGCATCAAACAAGCAGGGCTTACCATGAATCATATTTTTAAACTAGCATATTAATCCAATAATGAAATAGACAAGCTTAGGTGGGCCTAAGGAGCAACTAATAATTCCTTAAGCTAACCCAGCAGAAGAAAACATAAATAAAATAGCAAATAGGAGGAGTGAAAAAATAAGAGATACATCACCATTAACTAAACTCGGGGATCCTGCAAGCAAGCCTTCATCAACATCAATCAAGGAAAATCATCCACAACCTCCACAACACCAAATTGCTCTTCAACTTCCAAAAACCATGTATTGCTCTCAAACACATCAAAAGCCCACTATTAAAATGAATTCTCATGCTTTATATAACAAGCAAGGAGGAGAAAAACCTAATAGAGCATCTAGAATTCTATTGGCTAATCATAAGTATCTCTATTGTCCTTGAGGCCTTGCAAGGCCCAAGGCACAAAAATATCTAAAATAAATATCTTTTCAGAGATTTTTAGCAATTAAATTGACCTTTAGGCTCTGAAAAGCCTCCAAAAAATTTCCAAACGAACATTTTGACTTGGAAACCACAGGAGCGTAGCACTGTGTTTCAAACTTGAATTTGCATGCCAAGAGCATAGCACAGGAACAAAAAAAATGGGTCTTCTTATAGCAGTGTTTTTAAGGCCTTCCCGATGTCAGATAAGGCTCCATGAAGGCTTTTTGGAAATACCTTGAAGTCTACTTCCCATATCTATCCTTGGTTTTCTGATATGACCTCTAAAACCTATCCAAAAAGTGAAAATTCCAAGGCTGGTAGGAGTGCAACACATGTCCTGAAAAGCAGGCAGAATGGTGAAAAATTGGGTGTTTGTGACCCTTTTGGAGAATTGATCTGAAAATTGGTGAGCATGCTCCTCTCATGATGAGGAATCCAAAAATTCAAGCCTTCCCTCCTTAAGATGCCTTGAAAAATATCATAGCACCAGGTGCGCTGCACTCCTAGCCTCAAAATTTGCAAAAAACAAAAACTTGTCCAATTTCTCCCCAATTTGGTGGATAAGTGCCTCATGGGTCCTGGGAGACCTATAGAGAAGCTTGAGCCAAAATACCAAGGCTAGCTTGTTCCTTTTCATCCTTTAGTGCTTGAAATCAAAAACTTGAAACCACTTGTGGAATGATATGAAGATGGTGAGTGAGATGGTGAGGATGCAGATCTGTCTTTCAAACCAATCTATTGGCTAAACTCCTACATCTGTATTTCAAACCAATATTCAATTTCCACCCTCTCATGTCTCCACGTACCTCGTGGCATTACCCAATCTCTCTCTCAAAATTCTCTCGGTCCCGACAACGGAACCATTTGTTGGCTTGAGGGGTCCTGACCAAGGTTCAAAGGTTAAGGTTTTCCAACAAACCCCTATACTACTGGCCCTTTCGACAATGACCTACTTGCACAGGCCAAGGTCTCACCCGAAGTAGTATGGGAGGGTGTTGGAACCAGGTGTCTGCACCCTGGGAGAGAGTAGGTAATGTGAGGCAGATTTGTATTATAACTTACTATATTCACACATAATGAGTCTATTCGCAGCCCTTTTAACAGTGTAATTAGCATATAACCAGAACGTATCTATCCAATCTAATCAGTACATTCGCATCCACATGTGCATTACCAAATACCATCACAGAGCACTTATAAGTGCAACTAATAATAGATCACAGAACTACTTATGCCAAAACACAGATACATTCGCAGCTAAATAATCATCACAGATACGCTTCAGCAGTAAACATAACCAATTCAGATAACACACTGATACTTTAACAATACTTCACATTCATTAACATTCAAATCCACTTACAACCAAAACCAGTCCACGCACACAGCCTAGCGGGGTCCACATATAGTAGTACTAAGGATCTCTACGCACACAGCCAGCAGGAGTCCTTACTCAAAACAACCCAAAACAAATCTAACAGTTCGCACATAGCATCAGTCTTAATTCATGCCTTCCTCTAGACTCCAACTATTTGTCTATTTATATCGATGTAGCCTATGCTATTTGTCTGAAAAGGGTCCCCTAAAGCTGCAAATTTTGTACAATTTTGTATATTTTTGGTATTCTTTAGTCTAACGCGGGGGTTTTGATGTGGGTCAAAGCCCTAAATGCATTGTAATGGGTCAAGGGTAGAACAAGAGCCCGCAAACCATGGTTTTCAGACCATTGGAAGAGTAGGCTAAGTTGATATAAATAGATGAAAATTTTGAGTCTTAAGGTAGGCAAGAATTAAGTCTGATGCTAAGTGCAAATTGTTAGATCTGTGGTTGGGTCATTTGGGTAAGGACTCCTATTGGTTGTGTGTGCGGAGATCCTTAGTCCTGCTGTGTGCGGACCCTGTTGGTTGTGTGTGCAGGCTGTGTTTGGATTGTACTTGGTTTGGATGCTAATATATGTAGATATAGTTAAATTATCTCTGTGTTATCTGATCGGATGTGTTATTGTTGATGTGAATCTTTGGGATCTATTAGAGCTATGAATACAGTTTCATTATCTGTTTATGCTACGAATCTGTCTGTGTTATGGTATGAAGTGTATCTGTAATCCGTTATTAATGATGTGTTATGATATTATGTGTTGGTAACTATTGATACGCACGTATATGTGAAGGTATTAACTAGATTTGTGCATGATAATAGCTCTGTTAAAATGTGTATTATACTGTTAATAAACTTGTGGATAGACCCGTCTTATGCAAACCTGATAAGCTACGAATGTAGATCTGTTAGACTTACCTACTCTCTCTCACGGTGCAGAAACCTGGTTCCAGCACCCTCCCATACTGCTTCGAGTGAGACTTTGGCCTTCGCTAGTAGGTCACTATCGAAAGGACCAGTAGTATAGGGGTTTGTTGGCAAACCTTCACCTCCGAACTTGGGTCAGGACCCCTCAAGCCAACAAATGGTTCTGTTGTTGGGACCGGGAGCATTTTGAGAGAGAGATCGGGTAATGCCAAGAGAACATTTTGTTAGAGCTCAAATCTACCTCAGGCTGAAATAAGGTAAAACTCAAGGCTACATCAAACCACGCTCAGCCTCGTAGCTAGCCCTACGAGGACAGGAGAGGGCTCTCTCCGGGTCTATCTCGGAAAAAGGTTTTCAGAGGGGCTGAGATGACTTATAATGAACAATGAATACTGATTTTAGGCTAGTAAAGAGATAGGTAAGTTTGATTTTTATTTTTGGGTTTTTTGTTGGAGAAATGGGAAAAACAATTTTTGGGTCCGGGGATAAGGCCAGATCTTTGCAGAATTCGAGTTGGGGCGAGGTAGGCAGTAGTCTTGATGCTTTTGATTGGGTATATGGATAGATCAGAATGACAAGGAGCTGAAGAGGGCAAAGAAGAACTTGGATCCTCTCCAAACAGGCGAAAACATGTAAAACTAAACGAATTCAAAGGCAGAGCACTGTAAACAATGGATTCAACCTCATCTACTCATTCATTTAGTTTCAAAAGCATAAGAAGAGATGGCATACATTAAACATGAAATAACTCACAATAAACTGAGATAAAACACCATCAAGAACTGAAAGCCACAAGAATCCCAACAGGTGCTGCAAAACCTCTGATCTTTCCTTAGCCAAAATATGAAAAATATGTACAATAGTGTGCCAAAAGTTTCCCAAGAGTCCAACCTGTAGAAA